>BMAO01000761.1:0-18040 GCA_019973975.1 Trichonephila clavata | reverse complement strand
TAGAAGACAGGACTATGTAGAATTTTTCTCACAAATTGCTCTGACTTCAAAGCAAATTTTTTTTAAGAGACATCCTTCGGGGGATAGTTTTGTCGATACTTGTATTATGTACAATTTACTTGAGCCAATTGAAGTCGCACTGTGTTTTTCAAATGCATCTCGTTGGTCTGAACGCCACCATCACCACAACTACAGAGTCGTAACGGGAACATCGGGAGAACATATCTTTTCCTTAGAGCACCAGCGCAAAAATTTATGCGCTTTTTCTCTGTGTAAATAAAATAAAGAATTTCACTTCGATGCACTTGGCGTCGGCATGAGAGAAGGGGGGGGGAGGGTGAAGTTTAGTGCAGCTGCATGACGAATCCGGTTTCTCTCATAGAAGAGGGTCGGGAAGGGTCAAATAACTGCCTGCTGCTATGAATGAAGTTTCGCCTCAGGGTAGTAAGGGGTGGAATTTCTTCTAGAAGGGATGTGAGTGATGTAGATCCGGTGGGATGCCTGTGGCGTCCTGCTGCTATGAATGAAGTTTCGCTTCCGAATAGGAAGGGGTGGATTTTTCTTCTAGAAGGAATGTCGGAGTGCTGTTGATCCGATGGGATGCCTGTGGCGTCCTATTGTTATGGAGGAGGGTTGACGAGCGATCAGCTGGTTCGAGTGTGTGCTCAATTGATTGTGAAAGGAAGTGGAGAGGGAGTTGATGGTTTCGTTTATGGGTTTTATTCCAGCGTCTTTATGAAGGTATTTTCTAGCAATGTATTTTGGATAGTTTAAAATTATTCTGAGTGCCCTATTTTGTAGAATTTGGAGCTTGTTTATTTGATATGCTGCCGCACATCCCCAAATTTGGCATGCGTATGTTAAAGTTGGCTGAAGGTACTGCATATAAATTATTCTCTTGCTTCTTATGGTCAGGGTCGAGTTTCTGTTGAGTAAGGGCATGAGGGCAAAAAGTTTCTTCTTGAATTTACAGTTAATTTTATTTAGGTGACTATTGTATGTTAATCTTGAGTCAATAGTGACGCCTAAGTATTCCACTTCCTTCACCCATGGGATGGGGCTTCGAAATAATTTCAGGTTTTGCAGTTGATTGCGATATGTACCTTTTTTAAATATTATAGCTTTACTTTTTTCAGCGTTAATTTTTATCCTCCATTTTTTAAGCCTGGCCTGGAGTTTTTTGAAGTAATTTTGAAGGTTTCTTTTAACAATGTCGGGGTTGCACGCTTGGGTTACTATTGCTGCGTCGTCTGCAAAGAGACATACTTCTACTGTTGGCGAGGTGGGGAAGTCATGGGTAAAGATATTGTACAGTATCGGGCTGAGTATGGATCCTTGGGGCGTTCCCGCTTCTATGTGCCCAGTTCTTGATTTGATGGATTGAATTTTGACTTGAAAAGTGCGGTCGTTTAGGTAGCTATTTATTAGTGTGATGATGTACGGTGGGAAGTTGAGTTCAATCATTTTGAAAATGAGTCCATCGTGCCATACCCTGTCGAACGCCTTTTCGACGTCGAGGAAGGCACCCCCGGTGGTTTCACGGTTGTTGTAGCCATTGGTAATCAGGTTTGTCAATCTCAGGAGCTGATGGTTAGTGGAGGTTTCTTCTCTGAAGCCATGCTGGAAATCTGGGATTATGCTATTGGCGTCTGTGTGTTGCATTATTCTTTTTAATATTATCTTTTCAAAAATTTTTCCTACTGTTGATATTAAGCTTATGGGTCTATGGTTTATGGGTAACTTGGCATCTTTTCCGGGATTCGGGAGGAGGGTGATAATTGCGTGCTTCCATGTATTCGGGAAATAACCTTCCATTAGGCATTTGTTATATATTTTTGTGAGGAATGTAATTACATTTATCGGTAGGGATTTCAAAGCGATATTCTTTATTCGGTCAGCTCCTGGGGCCTTCCTGTTCTTGAGGTCTAGAATGATGTCACAAATTTCATCAGGTGAGGTGAGGGGTGGGCACGGGAAGGAGGTGTTATTTAAGTATCTATGAACTTTTCTTTCGACTTCGTCGATTGCGTCATCCATCATAGGGCTCGATATTTTCCTTAAACGACTCTTCCATCGTGTCCGCAAAGAGGTTCGCTTTATCCAGCGTATCATAAACTAATCCCCTATAACTTAAGAGCGGGGGGTAGGTGATCTGTGAGTTCTTTTTTTTTTCTCTTGATGATGTCATGTAGGTCGTCGGGGTTATTATTCGCCTCTTCTAAAATATTATTGAATGCTTGTTTTTTTATTTCAGTTAAGTCCTTTTTTAAATCTCTTTGCAGTTTGTTTAATTCCTGTTTGATATTGCGGATAATGGGTGGTTTGCCAAAGTTTTCTTAGTATGTTCTTTTCTTTTATCTTTTTTCTTATCGCTAGGGGAATGAAGGTGATGTCGTGTTTAATTACTTTAATCTTGCTGCTTTGATTGATTGCGTTATGGATATGGTTGGTCAGCTGATCTATATTGGCTTCTATTTCTTCTGTATTATTAATTTTGGGATTTCCTGGGACTGATGTGGTTAATAATTCTTGAAATCGATTCCAATTGGTGAAGGTGGTGCAGTTTTGGGCATAAGGACTGTTGTTTGCTTCTGGGATGATAAATTGAACCGGGTTATGATCGCTAGAGAGTTCCGTTTGAGTTTCGACGAGGATGTTATCCAGCCCGCAGGAGATTCCAAAATCTATTGTGGCTGGTCTTTGATTTGTACGGTAGGGCACTATGGTGGGTTGTGAAGAGTATGAAAGCAGGAAGCCGCAGTTTTTAATGAACTTATTTAGTACTCTGCCGCACTGGTTAGTTGTGCTGTGAGGGCTCCACGTTTGGTGCTTGGCATTGTAATCTCAAACAATGAAGCATTTTGTTCTGTTTCTTAAGATCCTGAGGAGGTCTGGGATTAAGGCTTGTGGCGGTTGTTTTGGTGGTCTGTAGATGCTGCAAATGGTTATATTATGGGTTTCTTCAATGACAATGGTGGTGTTTTGAATGGAATTGGTTGGGATTTCGATACTGTGATGGGCTATTGACTTTTTGATAATTATGGCTGTGCCACCTCCTCTGTGCGTTCTTCTATCATTACGGTAGGTGACGTAATTTGGAAAATTTAGGCTATGGCAGGGTCTTAGGAAGGTCTCTTGAAGTGCTATGACGTCAGGGTCATGTCTGTCAATGTACTCTTCTAGTTCAGGAATCTTATGGAGAACTCCGTCAGCGTTCCACGTGACGAGCTTGAGGGGTCTATTTCTGCTGGGGGGCGTGAATGTTAAATTTTAATTTTTAACAGAGAAAACAGCTCCATTGCTTTGTATGCTGTGGGTTTGTTAGATTTGGATATTTTTATGAATTTTTCTACTATTGCAATCATTTCCTGTACTTCAGGGTCATTTATTTGAGAGAGGGTGTCTAGTAGTGAGGGTGGGTCGTCTTCTGGATTTTCTCTTGGCTTAGTTGCTTCGGTGCGATTTAGAGGTACATTCCGGGAGGACGAGGGTGTCTCCTGGGTTCTGGTTGGTGGTTTCGAGGGCATCATCTGAACTTGTCGGGGAACGAATTTCGTTTGTGACTGGTATGTCGAGGAACTGGTCTGGGGCGGGTGTGACGAGGACGTCTCTTCGGTTTGATTATTCTGTTGACTTGTGGGAGGAGCTGGAGGGGTGGTTTTGTTTTTTGCTGCTTCTTGCATTTCTTTTTTAATCCTTGCCCTTTCTTCCCAGAAATTGACTTTTGGAGGAGGTGGAGGTCTGTTCAGGGGATTTTGGGGGCATCCTAAGAAGTTGGCGGGGTGGTTGCCCTGGCAGTGGCAGCATGTTGGCTCTTCATTTTTTGTTTTGGTGCAGTCCTTTGTCAGGTGAGGTTTTCCGCATTTCACACATTTTGGGTTCCGCGTGCAGAACCTTGAACCGTGAAAGAATCCTTGACAGCGGTAGCACTGCGCCGGGCCAATTTTTCCTCTCATCGTCTCCACGACAATCTTCATGAAGCACAACTCCTTTAAGTTGTAGATGTTACGATTGTCTTCATTTTTCTCCAGAAAGACGGAGAAGATGGGCATGGGCTGACCTGTTTTCCTGTTGATAAGGACTCTGCACTCTTTGGGGTGAATGCCCAGCTCCTCGAGATTTTCAATGACTTCATTGACTGGCATATCTGCTGGCATTCCTCTAATTACTACTCGGTATTCTTTTTCCGATGGGAAATGGAATGTGAAGGCTTCGAGTTTCTCGTCTTCTATTAATTTGCGTATCCTATGGTACGCTTCGGGGTTTCTGGGTAGAGTTTGATGCTCTTACCTCTCGTGCGGGCCGTTAGCTTCTCTTTAGTCATGGACTGTATTCTTTTGAGCAGTTGGGCAGGATGATCGACGTTGTCAATTGTGATTGGTGGGGGTGGCCTTATCCGTTGAACCGGAGATGGGCCCCTACTAGGCGCGTCCATTTGGTCATCAGGTTGTTGATCGTTTGGTGGGTCGTCTACGGTGAGGACCTGGTACTGGTTATCCCAGTCCGTTTTCACTTTTTTGGCCGATGTCGTGTCCGTTATCGGTGAGAGAGGCCCTATTTTTCTGTTTCTTATTTGTCACTGGGACAAATTCGGCGAGTTCCTTCTCCGTCATGACTCCCCATTGCTTAAGGAGTTCGTCGTGTGTTTCCTTCTCCATGTCCATTTCCGTCTTTTTGAGGGAAATGTAAAGAGACCGGATTTCTTCCTGCATATTGTATGCGACGAAACTGAATTGATTTTTGGCGGTAGGGGTTTGAAAGTCAAAGGTATCTATACCCTGAATAACGTTGTCAATTAGTGCGCAAAAGTCCATGCACTCAACAGAATTGTGCACTTTGGTTAGATTTTTTTTGATTTCTTCAAGTCGGGGTGGAGGTGGGGTGTGGGCCGGGCTGTGGGCCTCCATGGATTCTTCCGAATCCGATGATGAACTCATGTCGATAGACGGGCTGGGGGGGCAGGACTGGCCCCGTCCAGGGTAGGAGTAAGTAGAAGCGACGGTGAAGTTCCACTGGGCGAAAATCCGCGGGTGGTCGGCGACGTCAATGAACTTTTCAGAGCGGTCCGGTGAAGTTCCGAAAGGTGAAAGGCAAAAGAGGGGGAAACAGCTTGCGTTGAAACGTGTTTCCAGGATCAATCGGCGAGAGCAGGAGAAAATATCAGCATGCACTCGAGACAGAATGAAAAAATCGGGAACATATCTTTTCCTTAGAGCACCAGCGCAAAAAATTATGCGCTTTTTCTCTGTGTAAATAAAATAAAGAATTTCACTTCGATGCACTTGGCGTCGGCATGAGAGAAGGGGGGGGGGAGGGTGAAGTTTAGTGCAGCTGCATGACGAATCCGGTTTCTCTCATAGAAGAGGGTCGGGAAGGGTCAAATAACTGCCTGCTGCTATGAATGAAGTTTCGCCTCAGGGTAGTAAGGGGTGGAATTTCTTCTAGAAGGGATGTGAGTGATGTAGATCCGGTGGGATGCCTGTGGCGTCCTGCTGCTATGAATGAAGTTTCGCTTCCGAATAGGAAGGGGTGGATTTTTCTTCTAGAAGGAATGTGGGAGTGCTGTTGATCCGATGGGATGCCTGTGGCGTCCTATTGTTATGGAGGAGGGTTGACGAGCGATCAGCTGGTTGAGTGTGTGCTCAATTGATTGTGAAAGGAAGTGGAGAGGGAGTTGAGGTTTCGTTTATGGTTTTATTCCAGCGTCTTTATGAAGGTATTTTCTAGCAATGTATTTTGGATAGTTTAAAATTATTCTGAGTGCCCTATTTTGTAGAATTTGGAGCTTGTTTATTTGATATGCTGCCGCACATCCCCAAATTTGGCATGCGTATGTTAAAGTTGGCTGAAGGTACTGCATATAAATTATTCTCTTGCTTCTTATGGTCAGGGTCGAGTTTCTGTTGAGTAAGGGCATGAGGGCAAAAAGTTTCTTCTTGAATTTACAGTTAATTTTATTCAGGTGATTATTGTATGTTAATTTGAGTCAATAGTGACGCCTAAGTATTCCACTTCCTTCACCCATGGGATGGGGCTTCGAAATAATTTCAGGTTTTGCAGTTGATTGCGATATGTACCTTTTTTAAATTTATAGCTTTACTTTTTCAGCGTTAATTTTTATCCTCCATTTTTTAAGCCAGGCCTGGAGTTTTTTGAAGTAATTTTGAAGGTTTCTTTTAACAATATCGGGGTTGCACGCTTGGGTTACTATTGCTGCGTCGTCTGCAAAGAGACATACTTCTACTGATGGCGAGGTGGGGAAGTCAGGGGTAAAGATATTGTACAGTATCGGGCTGAGTATGGATCCTTGGGGCGTTCCCGCTTCTATGTGCTCAGTTCTTGATTTGATGGATTGAATTTTGACTTGAAAAGTGCGGTCGTTTAGGTAGCTATTTATTAGTGTGATGATGTACGGTGGGAAGTTGAGTTCAATCATTTTGAAAATGAGTCCATCGTGCCATACCCTGTCGAACGCCTTTTCGACGTCGAGGAAGGCACCCCCGGTGGTTTCACGGTTGTTGTAGCCATTGATAATCAGGTTTGTCAATCTCAGGAGCTGATGGTTAGTGGAGGTTTCTTCTCTGAAGCCATGCTGGAAATCTGGGATTATGCTATTGGCGTCTGTGTGTTGCATTATTCTTTTTAATATTATCTTTTCAAAAATTTTTCCAACTGTTGATATTAAGCTTATGGGTCTATGGTTTATGGGTAACTTGGCATCTTTTCCGGTTTCGGGAGGAGGGTGATAATTGCGTGCTTCCATGTATTCGGGAAATAACCTTCCATTAGGCATTTGTTATATATTTTTGTGAGGAATGTAATTACATTTATCGGTAGGGATTTCAAGGCGATATTCTTTATTCGGTCAGCTCCTGGGGCCTTCCTGTTCTTGAGGTCTAGAATGATGTCACAAATTTCACAGGAGAGGTGAGGGGTGGGCACGGGAAGGAGGTGTTATTTAAGTATCTATGAACTTTTCTTTCGACTTCGTCGATTGCGTCATCATCATAGGGCTCGATATTTTCCTTAAACGACTCTTCCATCGTATCCGCAAAGAGGTTCGCTTTATCCAGCGTATCATAAACTAATCCCTATAACTTAAGAGCGGGGGGTAGGTGATCTGTGAGTTCTTTTTTTTTCTCTTGATGATGTCATGTAGGTCTTCGGGGTTATTATTTGCCTCTTCTAAAATATTTTGAATGCTTGTTTTTTTTATTTCAGTTAAGTCCTTTTTTAAATCTCTTTGCAGTTTGTTTAATTCTTGTTTGATAGGCGGATAATGGGTGGTTTGCCAGAGTTTTCTTAGTCTGTTCTTTTCTTTTATCTTTTTTCTTATCGCTAGGGGAATGAAGATGATGTCGTGTTTGATTACTTTTATCTTGCTGCTTTGATTGATTGCTTTATGGATATGGTTGGTCAGCTGATCTATATTGGCTTCTATTTCTTCTGTATTATTAATTTTGGGATTTCCTGGGACTGATGAGGTTAGTAATTCTTGAAATTGATTCCAATTGGTGAAGGTGGTGCAGTTTTGTCATAAGGACTATTGTTTGCTTCTGGGATGATGAATTGAACCGGGTTATGATCGCTGGAGAGTTCCGTTTGAGTTTCGACGAGGATGTCATCCAGCCCGCAGGAGATTCCAAAGTCTATTGTGGCTGGTCTTTGATTTGAACGGTAGGGTACTATGGTGGGTTGTGAGGAGTATGAAAGCAGGAAGCCGCAGTTTTTAATGAACTTATTTAATACTCTGCCGCACTGGTTGGTTGTGCTGTGTGGGCTCCACGTTTGGTGTTGGCGTTGTAATCTCCAACAATGAAGCATTTTGTTCTGTTTCTTAGGATCCTGAGGAGGTCTGGGATTAAGGCTTGTGGCGGTTGTCTTGGTGGTCTGTAGATGCAGCAAATGGTTATATTATGGGTTTCTTCAATGACAATGGTGGTATTTTGAATGGAATTGGTTGGGATTTCGATACTGTGATGGGCTATTGACTTTTTGATAATTATGGCTGTGCCACCTCCTCTGTGCGATCTTCTATCATTACGGTAGGTGACATAGTTTGGAAAATTTAGGCTATGGCAGGGTCTTAGGAAGGTTTCTTGAATTGCTATGATGTCAGGGTCATGTCTGTCGATGTACTCCTCTAATTCCGGAATTTTGTGGAGAACTCCGTCAGCGTTCCACGTGACGAGCTTGAGGGGTCTATTTCTGCTGGGGGGCGTGAATGTTAAATTTTAATTTTTAACAGAGAAAACAGCTCCATTGCTTTGTGTGCTGTGGGTTTGTTAGATTTGGATATTTTTATGAATTTTTCTACTATTGCAATCATTTCCTGTACTTCAGGGTCATTTATTTGAGAGAGGGTGTCTAGTAGTGAGGTTGGGTCGTCTTCTTGATTTTCTCTTGTCTTAGTTGCTTCGGTGCGATTTAGAGGTACATTCCGGAGGACGAGGGTGTCTCCTGGGTTCTGGTTGGTGGTTTCGAGGGCATCATCTGAACTTGTCGGGGAACGAATTTCGTTTGTGACTGGTTTGTCGATGAACTGGTCTGGGGTGGGTGTGACGAGGACGTCTCTTCGGTTTGATTCTTCTGCTGACTTGTGGGAGGAGCTGGAGGGGTGGCTTTGTTTTTGGCTGCTTCTTGCATTTCTTTTTTTATCCTTGCCCTTTCTTCCCAAAAATTGACTTTTGGAGGAGGTGGAGGTCTGTTCAGGGGATTTTGGGGGCATCCTAAGAAGTTGGCGGGGTGGTTGCCCTGGCAGTGGCAGCATGTTGGCTCTTCATTTTTGTTTTGGTGCAGTCCTTTGTCAGGTGAGGTTTTCCGCATTTCACACATTTTGGGTTCCGCGTGCAGAACCTTGAACCGTGAAAGAATCCTTGACAGCGGTAGCACTGCGCCGGGCCAATTTTTCCTCTCATCGTCTCCACGACAATCTTCATGAAGCACAACTCCTTTAAGTTGTAGATGTTACGATTGTCTTCATTTTTCTCCAGAAAGACGGAGAAGATGGGCATGGGCTGACCTGTTTTCCTGTTGATAAGGACTCTGCACTCTTTGGGGTGAATGCCCAGCTCCTCGAGATTTTCAATGACTTCATTGACTGGCATATCTGCTGGCATTCCTCTAATTACTACTCGGTATTCTTTTTCCGATGGGAAATGGAATGTGAAGGCTTCGAGTTTCTCGTCTTCTATTAATTTGCGTATCCTATGGTACGCTTCGGGGGTTTCTGGGTAGAGTTTGATGCTCTTACCTCTCGTGCGGGCCGTTAGCTTCTCTTTAGTCATGGACTGTATTCTTTTGAGCAGTTGGGCAGGATGATCGACGTTGTCAATTGTGATTGGTGGGGGTGGCCTTATCCGTTGAACTGGAGATGGGCCCCTACTAGGCGCGTCCATTTGGTCATCAGGTTGTTGATCGTTTGGTGGGTCGTCTACGGTGAGGACCTGGTACTGGTTATCCCAGTCCGTTTTCACTTTTTTGGCCGATGTCGTGTCCGTTATCGGTGAGAGAGGCCTATTTTTCTGTTTCTTATTTGTCACTGGGACAAATTCGGCGAGTTCCTTCTCCGTCATGACTCCCCATTGCTTAAGGAGTTCGTCGTGTGTTTCCTTCTCCATGTCCATTTCCGTCTTTTTGAGGGAAATGTAAAGAGACCGGATTTCTTCCTGCATATTGTATCGACGAAACTGAATTGATTTTTGGCGGTAGGGGTTTGAAAGTCAAAGGTATCTATACCCTGAATAACGTTGTCAATTAGTGCGCAAAAGTCCATGCACTCAACAGAATTGTGCACTTTGGTTAGATTTTTTTTGATTTCTTCAAGTCGGGTGGAGGTGGGGTGTGGGCCGGGCTGTGGGCCTCCATGGATTCTTCCGAATCCGATGATGAACTCATGTCGATAGACGGGCTGGGGGGGGCAGGACTGGCCCCGTCCAGGGTAGGAGTAAGTAGAAGCGACGGTGAAGTTCCACTGGGCGAAAATCCGCGGGTGGTCGGCGACGTCAATGAACTTTTCAGAGCGGTCCGGTGAAGTTCCGAAAGGTGAAAGGCAAAAGAGCGGGAAACAGCTTGCGTTGAAACGTGTTTCCAGGATCAATCGGCGAGAGCAGGAGAAAATATCAGCATGCACTCGAGACAGAATGAAAAAATCGGGAACATATCTTTTCCTTAGAGCACCAGCGCAAAAATTATGCGCTTTTTCTCTGTGTAAATAAAATAAAGAATTTCACTTCGATGCACTTGGCGTCGGCATGAGAGAAGGGGGGGGAGGGTGAAGTTTAGTGCAGCTGCATGACGAATCCGGTTTCTCTCATAGAAGAGGGTCGGGAAGGGTCAAATAACTGCCTGCTGCTATGAATGAAGTTTCGCCTCAGGGTAGTAAGGGGTGGAATTTCTTCTAGAAGGGATGTGAGTGATGTAGATCCGGTGGGATGCCTGTGGCGTCCTGCTGCTATGAATGAAGTTTCGCTTCCGAATAGGAAGGGGTGGATTTTTCTTCTAGAAGGAATGTGGGAGTGCTGTTGATCCGATGGGATGCCTGTGGCGTCCTATTGTTATGGAGGAGGGTTGACGAGCGATCAGCTGGTTCGAGTGTGTGCTCAATTGATTGTGAAAGGAAGTGGAGAGGGAGTTGAGGGTTTCGTTTATGGGTTTTATTCCAGCGTCTTTATGAAGGTATTTTCTAGCAATGTATTTTGGATAGTTTAAAATTATTCTGAGTGCCCTATTTTGTAGAATTTGGAGCTTGTTTATTTGATATGCTGCCGCACATCCCCAAATTTGGCATGCGTATGTTAAAGTTGGCTGAAGGTACTGCATATAAATTATTCTCTTGCTTCTTATGGTCAGGGTCGAGTTTCTGTTGAGTAAGGGCATGAGGGCAAAAAGTTTCTTCTTGAATTTACAGTTAATTTTATTCAGGTGATTATTGTATGTTAATTTTGAGTCAATAGTGACGCCTAAGTATTCCACTTCCTTCACCCATGGGATGGGGCTTCGAAATAATTTCAGGTTTTGCAGTTGATTGCGATATGTACCTTTTTTAAATTTTATAGCTTTACTTTTTTCAGCGTTAATTTTTATCCTCCATTTTTTAAGCCAGGCCTGGAGTTTTTTGAAGGTTTCTTTTAACAATATCGGGGTTGCACGCTTGGGTTACTATTGCTGCGTCGTCTGCAAAGAGACATACTTCTACTGATGGCGAGGTGGGGAAGTCAGGGGTAAAGATATTGTACAGTATCGGGCTGAGTATGGATCCTTGGGGCGTTCCCGCTTCTATGTGCCCAGTTCTTGATTTGATGGATTGAATTTTGACTTGAAAAGTGCGGTCGTTTAGGTAGCTATTTATTAGTGTGATGATGTACGGTGGGAAGTTGAGTTCAATCATTTTGAAAATGAGTCCATCGTGCCATACCCTGTCGAACGCCTTTTCGACGTCGAGGAAGGCACCCCCGGTGGTTTCACGGTTGTTGTAGCCATTGATAATCAGGTTTGTCAATCTCAGGAGCTGATGGTTAGTGGAGGTTTCTTCTCTGAAGCCATGCTGGAAATCTGGGATTATGCTATTGGCGTCTGTGTGTTGCATTATTCTTTTTAATATTATCTTTTCAAAAATTTTTCCAACTGTTGATATTAAGCTTATGGGTCTATGGTTTATGGGTAACTTGGCATCTTTTCCGGGTTTCGGGAGGAGGGTGATAATTGCGTGCTTCCATGTATTCGGGAAATAACCTTCCATTAGGCATTTGTTATATATTTTTGTGAGGAATGTAATTACATTTATCGGTAGGGATTTCAAGGCGATATTCTTTATTCGGTCAGCTCCTGGGGCCTTCCTGTTCTTGAGGTCTAGAATGATGTCACAAATTTCACCAGGAGAGGTGAGGGGTGGGCACGGGAAGGAGGTGTTATTTAAGTATCTATGAACTTTTCTTTCGACTTCGTCGATTGCGTCATCATCATAGGGCTCGATATTTTCCTTAAACGACTCTTCCATCGTATCCGCAAAGAGGTTCGCTTTATCCAGCGTATCATAAACTAATCCCCTATAACTTAAGAGCGGGGGGTAGGTGATCTGTGAGTTCTTTTTTTTTCTCTTGATGATGTCATGTAGGTCTTCGGGGTTATTATTTGCCTCTTCTAAAATATTGTTGAATGCTTGTTTTTTTATTTCAGTTAAGTCCTTTTTTAAATCTCTTTGCAGTTTGTTTAATTCTTGTTTGATAGGCGGATAATGGGTGGTTTGCCAGAGTTTTCTTAGTCTGTTCTTTCTTTATCTTTTTCTTATCGCTAGGGGAATGAAGGTAATGTCGTGTTTAATTACTTTCATCTTGCTGCTTTGATTGATTGCGTTATGGATATGGTTGGTCAGCTGATCTATATTGGCTTCTATTTCTTCTGTATTATTAATTTTGGGATTTCCTGGGACTGATGTGGTTAGTAATTCTTGAAATCGATTCCAATTGGTGAAGGTGGTGCAGTTTTGGGCATAAGGACTGTTGTTTGCTTCTGGGATGATGAATTGAACCGGGTTATGATCGCTAGAGAGTTCCGCTTGAGTTTCGACGAGGATGTTATCCAGCCCGCAGGAGATTCCAAAGTCTATTGTGGCTGGTCTTTGATTTGTACGGTAGGGCACTATGGTGGGTTGTGAAGAGTATGAAAGCAGGAAGCCGCAGTTTTTAATGAACTTATTTAGTACTCTGCCGCACTGGTTGGTTGTGCTGTGTGGGCTCCACGTTTGGTGTTTGGCATTGTAATCTCCAACAATGAAGCATTTTGTTCTGTTTCTTAGGATCCTGAGGAGGTCTGGGATTAAGGCTTGTGGCGGTTGTTTTGGTGGTCTGTAGATGCTGCAAATGTTATATTATGGGTTTCTTCAATGACAATGGTGGTGTTTTGAATGGAATTGGTTGGGATTTCGATACTGTGATGGGCTATTGACTTTTTGATAATTATGGCTGTGCCACCTCCTCTGTGCGTTCTTCTATCATTACGGTAGGTGACATAATTTGGAAAATTTAGGCTATGGCAGGGTCTTAGGAAGGTCTCTTGAAGTGCTATGACGTCAGGGTCGTGTCTGTCAATGTTCAGGAATCTTATGGAGAACTCCGTCAGCGTTCTACGTGACGAGCTTGAGGGGTCTATTTCTGCTGGGGGGCGTGAATGTTAAATTTTAATTTTTAACAGAGAAAACAGCTCCATTGCTTTGTATGCTGAGGGTTTGTTAGATTTGGATATTTTTATGAATTTTTCTACTATTGCAATCATTTCCTGTACTTCAGGGTCATTTATTTGAGAGAGGGTGTCTAGTAGTGAGGGTGGGTCGTCTTCTGGATTTTCTCTTGGCTTAGTTGCTTCGGTGCGATTTAGAGGTACATTCCGGGAGGACGAGGGTGTCTCCTGGGTTCTGGTTGGTGGTTTCGAGGGCATCATCTGAACTTGTCGGGGAACGAATTTCGTTTGTGACTGGTATGTCGAGGAACTGGTCTGGGGCGGGTGTGACGAGGACGTCTCTTCGGTTTGATTATTCTGTTGACTTGTGGGAGGAGCTGGAGGGGTGGTTTTGTTTTTTGCTGCTTCTTGCATTTCTTTTTTTATCCTTGCCCTTTCTACCCAAAATTGACTTTTGGAGGAGGTGGAGGTCTGTTCAGGGGATTTTGGGGGCATCCTAAGAAGTTGGCGGGGTGGTTGCCCTGGCAGTGGCAGCATGTTGGCTCTTCATTTTTTGTTTTGGTGCAGTCCTTTGTCAGGTGAGGTTTTCCGCATTTCACACATTTTGGGTTCCGCGTGCAGAACCTTGAACCGTGAAAGAATCTTGACAGCGGTAGCACTGCGCCGGGCCAATTTTTCCTCTCATCGTCTCCACGACAATCTTCATGAAGCACAACTCCTTTAAGTTGTAGATGTTACGATTGTCTTCATTTTTCTCCAGAAAGACGGAGAAGATGGGCATGGGCTGACCTGTTTTCCTGTTGATAAGGACTCTGCACTCTTTGGGGTGAATGCCCAGCTCCTCGAGATTTTCAATGACTTCATTGACTGGCATATCTGCTGGCATTCCTCTAATTACTACTCGGTATTCTTTTTCCGATGGGAAATGGAATGTGAAGGCTTCGAGTTTCTCGTCTTCTATTAATTTGCGTATCCTATGGTACGCTTCGGGGGTTTCTGGGTAGAGTTTGATGCTCTTACCTCTCGTGCGGGCCGTTAGCTTCTCTTTAGTCATGGACTGTATTCTTTTGAGCAGTTGGGCAGGATGATCGACGTTGTCAATTGTGATTGGTGGGGGTGGCCTTATCCGTTGAACCGGAGATGGGCCCCTACTAGGCGCGTCCATTTGGTCATCAGGTTGTTGATCGTTTGGTGGGTCGTCTACGGTGAGGACCTGGTACTGGTTATCCCAGTCCGTTTTCACTTTTTTGGCCGATGTCGTGTCCGTTATCGGTGAGAGAGGCCTATTTTTCTGTTTCTTATTTGTCACTGGGACAAATTCGGCGAGTTCCTTCTCCGTCATGACTCCCCATTGCTTAAGGAGTTCGTCGTGTGTTTCCTTCTCCATGTCCATTTCCGTCTTTTTGAGGGAAATGTAAAGAGACCGGATTTCTTCCTGCATATTGTATGCGACGAAACTGAATTGATTTTTGGCGGTAGGGGTTTGAAAGTCAAAGGTATCTATACCCTGAATAACGTTGTCAATTAGTGCGCAAAAGTCCATGCACTCAACAGAATTGTGCACTTTGGTTAGATTTTTTTTGATTTCTTCAAGTCGGGGTGGAGTGGGGTGTGGGCCGGGCTGTGGGCCTCCATGGATTCTTCCGAATCCGATGATGAACTCATGTCGATAGACGGGCTGGGGGGGCAGGACTGGCCCCGTCCAGGGTAGGAGTAAGTAGAAGCGACGGTGAAGTTCCACTGGGCGAAAATCCGCGGGTGGTCGGCGACGTCAATGAACTTTTCAGAGCGGTCCGGTGAAGTTCCGAAAGGTGAAAGGCAAAAGAGCGGGAAACAGCTTGCGTTGAAACGTGTTTCCAGGATCAATCGGCGAGAGCAGGAGAAAATATCAGCATGCACTCGAGGCAGAATAAAAAATGAACTCAAGGGTATATATATAAATAAATAAGATAGATGACGAGCGACAGCGAGTGATCGCTTTTACTCAGTAGAAATGAGAAAAAGAAAAATGACTGAGCTGCGATGTGAACAAGTCCCAAAAAGGGGGATGGACGAAGGGCCGTGGGCGAACCAATCAGGGAGGCCGGAGGCGTGGCCTAAGACCGACTGAGGTAGAAAGGCTCATTCGAGCCAAAGTAGCGGACGAGCGAGGTTGTCGCGCAGGAGCTAAAAAACGCGAATAAATGGAGACAAAAGGCTGAGAAAAAAAGAAACAAGCATACAAAACAGAAAATCAGTGCAAATCTATTGATCTAGAGTGCATAAAAAAAGCTATTGTGCTAGAGGGGAGGGCAAGTGAGCTGGCTACGGTGGGTGAAGAGCATTTTGGTGAACGAAACGAAAATTAGATATGGCGGGTCCCAGCCAAAATGGCTTATACCCAGTATCCCTGAAGATAGTGTGAAAAAGAAAGACCATTAGAAGAGTGACGCCTCCCGGAGGGAGGCAAAATGTACGAGGTAAAGCCGTCACGAATTAAACCCTTTCGGGAGAAAACGTGGAGGGGGAGGGGTGGAGGAAGAAGCATCGATGGGCGAAAAACGCCGAAGTTACCCTGCGTTCGCAGGGGTGAAAATGGGGAATGACGTCAGCTATTCTTCATCTGACCTAGTTTTAAAAGATAGTAGCGGAAGCGTGTGATGTAGTTCAATGTGTAAATTAAGTATTTTTGTTGAGTTATGGGGGCTTAAGGGGAATTTCCCACTTAGAAGGTTTTTATGCAAAATTAACTTTAGTATGTGGATAAGTAAATAATGTTTGTGCTTTAATTAATGGGTTGTCATGATTTTCGATACTTCGAAAAACATTTCTAGAAAGTTTAGTGATGTAGTTATCTATCGGCTCCATATGTAAGTCGTTGTGTATGACTGAATTCCTAACGTACCAAGGTGCGTTAGTAATAATTCTCAGAATTTTATTTTGTATGATTTGGATCCGTTTAGTATGGGTCGGTGCCGCCGCTAGCTAAAGCTAAATTAAATTCTTCTCGGGTTTACAGCGCGAAGCGCTTTTACCCAGTTTAAAGGAGAAAAGAAAAACCATGTAAGAAGTAGTAAATCACGGAGCTCCCCGTGGGGGGCAGAGGAATTGTCACCCAGGTGTCCGCACTAGGCAGACGAACGAGGGAAAAATCTGGAGGAAGCGCAGGGAAGGAAAACGATCGCCTAACAACAAAAGGAACAATCAACATGAGCGGGCGGGTAGCGAGTCCACTACAGAGTCAGTTCGGACGCAAAAGAGCAGATGGTGTTGTAATGCAAAATTAAATGTGATATGGAGAAATTAAATGCACAAGTAAATAGACTACAAAAAGAGAAAAGGACTTGAGAGTGTAATGAATTATAAATTTAAATTTTGGATTGCAGTAAGGTCAGCATTTGTCCCCACTGCGTCATCATCTGGGCCATTTGAGCCAATAAACTTGATGAGTCGATTGATTCGTGTTGGGTGTTCTTTTTAACTGCACCTGAGTACAGTTGTTGTGGTGGTGTGGTGTTCTGGGCGCGTGCGCCGGCCTTCACCTGTCGGACTTGTGGTTTTTGTTGCTTACTTTTGTTGTTCGCGTTGTTGATTGGGTTATTGGGGCATCCTGAGTAATTTGCAGGGTGAGAACCACTGCAATTTGCACATTTAGCTGGGGTTTTTAATGTTTTTTTGCATTCAGAGGTGAGGTGACCCCCTGAGCATTTAACACATCTAGGTGCTCTAGTGCAAAACCTAGAGTGGTGGTAGAACTCCTGGCATCTATAGCACTGAGGAGGCATGTTTGATGGGTTTTTAGGCTCAGGTTTAACCCTAAACGAGCCTATGTGAGTGATGTTGAATATGCCTGTGTTAACAGGGCATTTAGGAAGGGTTACCATAAAAAGTGGCATGTTGGTCATTGTTTTCTTGTTTTTCAACAAGGTGACGTGGCTGGGATCAAGCCCTAAGCCACGGAGTTCCTGGATGAGGTCTTTTTGGTCGAAATCAGTGGGTAACCCTCTGATCACGCATTTTAATTGTTTATTGTGGTCCATCTCGAACGTATGTGACCTCAATTTTTGTTCCGCAATATAATTTTGGAGCTGCCTGTGCTCAACAATTGTCTTTGGGAAAATACGGAGTTTCCCGTTTTCATAACGCCCCTCGAGTGAGGTACCTGTCAGTTTCCCTAGCTGTCCGAGAAGCTCGGTTGCATTTTTGCCTGCGTCGATGACGATAGAGGCTATGCGTTTTTTATTGGTGACCAGTGTAAAATCACCCTCATCTGAATTAGGAGGATCGTCGCTTTTATCAGCAACATCCGACACGCCAGAAACAGCGGCGGAAGTGACGTCCTTAGTATAACTTGTTTCTCCGAGCTGTCGTCGGAAAAATCTGATTCTTCCATGAGCGAGTTTTCGCTTTCTGAAAGAGCGGTAGTGGGTGGGGGGGCGACTGCTCCGAACGTGATTTTTTCCCTCGCCGGGCCGACGTGGGTGAAACGGTCGCACGCTTATTCCTGCGTTGTTTAGGCTTAGCAGTGAGGACCTGAATTCGTGCTGGCTTGGGAGCCGAAGCACCAGTATTAACTTGTGTTTTTGTAGGCTTAGGAGCCGATACAGTTGTGGGTAGCTGAGCTTGGTTAAGCTCCTCAAGCTTAAAAAATCTAACTTTAAACTCATTATACATGAGTTCGTTGGACTTGCGAGCACACTTGTAAGCAATCCATTGGACTTCATTAACAGCCCTGAGACTCTCAAGCGTGTTGTTTTCGTAAAGTTGGAGGGTGTGAATAATGTCCTCAAGGGACTCACACAGCTCCTCACAATCATCACTAGTGTTGCATGCATCTAACCGTGTTTTTGCTCTTTCTGCGTCGAATCTAAAAGGCTCTGTAGTA
>BMAO01000760.1:0-38222 GCA_019973975.1 Trichonephila clavata | reverse complement strand
CCTTGGTAGCTTAGTGGTCGTGGTGACAAACTCGTGCCAGCGTTGTCGAGTCGGAGGTTTGAAACTTATAGCCATTGATGACCCACCGTGTAGAATGGCTGATGTACGTAAAATCTGTCGTGGCTCAATGTCCTCACGTTGGCGTGGTGTGAAAGTTAGAAGTTATAAGGTCCGTCATCAATAGTCCTCGTTTTTCTTTAGAATGTGGCTAAAAAACACTCATTCGCTTACTACGATTATGAGCCTCCAGTGAAAAAAAGAATGTACGGAAATTCAGAACACTGCTAAAATAAGAATGAAAGCGTATAAAGCTGAGGTAAGTAATTTGAGCAAAGCATGCATAATTATAAACTTGTCGATGTCTTGAAAAAGGCTAATTTTCGAAGGGTAGTTGCATTCGAATTTTTGCTCCACACGTTAATACCTTTCTCATTATTTGTCAAAATTGGTATAGAGAACACCTCTTGTACTTCCCTAGTTAGACTAAGTAATTTCTATTTTTTAAATTTAATACTCGCAACAAAAATATTTTATTTCAGAAAAAACTAATTAATCAATTATTATACTAACAGCAAGTGCATATATATATATATATATATCATACACAAGATGACTGTTAATTTAAAATTAAAATGAAGGCAAAAATATTTAATATATAAATACTTTTGAATAACGTATAAAATAATGAATTCACTCCAATGTAGATTTTTATAAATGACCACCAAATGTAGTAAAACAACTTGCGAACATCAAATGAAGCAAATATATTAAGGCGAAAAATGCAACACAAATGTCCTGAACATTTCTGGTGGTCAGAATTTTCTGCAGTTTGGTTTTACTCGACCACTGCTACTCTGTCTCTTGACCACAAAAAGCGGTTGTGATTGCTGGATACAGTCCCAATTAAATTCATTCGTTCATGCTAAGAAATAAATAAAAAAATATTTTGAATAAATATAAAAATTTAGTAATACTCTCAAAATGTGTCTTTCATATTTAAAAACAGAAATATTGCAATAATTAGGTTTAAAAATAAATTATTCAATACACCTAGCTAATAATGCATAAAACAAAGCACTTCTGTCAATACCTGTGTTTGATAATCATACACGTAGGGTTCGTTTTAAAGATGACTCAAATATTAATGCACAAGTAACATTCTGAGAAATATTTTGGAATTAGTATTATTTAAACTCCTAAGGTAGGGGTGATCAACCTTTTGGGTAAGAGAGTGCCATGATTTGATAAACAATAATTATGTGTACCACTTCCAACTTTCCGACAAACAAATATGCAAATGTGAAAAAATGTTACTGATAGGCTTATTATGGGACTTTTACTCAAGTAGCATATTTTTTAATGCAAGTCCATAGAGTCGAAATTTAAAAGTAATATATTAACTAAGACGAAAGTACAAACCTAAGTTTTATTGTTAATAAACGTTTTACAAGTTCAACCAATTAGGTTATGCATAAAATAAAAATGAGCAACTTGAATCATTTAATTCACAATAATTGTTAAACGCTCAATATTTCCTTAATGTGGCTTTTGAATTACTACTTTTTTTTTATCAAGTCATCTATATTAGGATTAACTCTTGCAGATGCTAACAAAATTAGGTTATTATAGGTACATATCAGCTAGTTTTGAGTGAAGTTTATTTTATCCTATTTAGCAGAAAACATTTATTCACTAAAATAGAGATGACATATTGAGTAATCATATTTTGAGTTTTTTTTTTTCCGTCTGAAACAACTCCACTTCAATAAATTTGTAAAAAATGATTTCTTATATTTTCAAAATTTTTAATCTTTCGATTTTTAATAAAAAAAGTTCATCTTTTAAAAGTTAAAAAAAAATTTTTTTAGTAAATTTTCGCGTGCGCTGTTACAACTCCACCGTGCTGTGAGTTGACCACCCCTGACCTAGAGGGTGTAGATACAAATTAAAATGCCCAACTGACACAATGTGAAACACCGATAACGTAAGGAGTGATATGGCTGTCTGCTTTTAATAAAGAGATACGGTTAAGTTCTTGCAAACCGTTTCAGATAGCGTTTTTCTTTTAACTAGTCTTTCTAGCACTAGTCAAGATGCTGTGCCTCCCTCGGATCTAATGTTTTAACGAACGTTTTCTTTGTTTCCCCAAATGCTTGCAAATCCTTGGCGGAGTTTGTGCAAGTATTGCCACCGCACATATACATTATTTATATTTCAATAAAATTACTCTAATCCGGTGGCGTAATGTACATCACCGCATCACGGAGGGCCAAAAGCCTACATGATGTTAAGGTTTTACAATCATTTATATGATTCGGATTGAGGGCCTAATACCTGACTATGCAAGGGGAGGGGGCTAATCCTTGTTCAGGTTGCGTGGCTACAGCAGACGTGGTTAGAGCGGACACATAACATTTCGTGGTCTGAGCGGACATTTTGAAACTCATGGTGGTTAGAGCGGACATATTTTCCCCCATCTCAAAACAGATTCGATTACCGAATTACAAGAATATAAATACATTTTTGCCTCTATCAAGTTTAATTATGTGTATTAAATTGTTAAGATAATATAGCGCGAATACATTTTAAACATAGCAAAATGTAATAAAAATAAAAACTTTCAGAAATATTTAAAATTTAATAGTAGGTAACTATATAATGAAGGGTATAAACGAATCTCAGGAATTTTGTGGAAAACTGTATTTTAGAGTCAAATAAATATAAGAACAGGTGCAATCGCCATAAAATTAATTAGTTTCATTAATGTAAGTAAAAAAAATAAAGACAAGAAGTAAAACATACAAGATACAAGGGGAAAAAAAGAAATACAAGTTAATAAATATTAACTGGCCTTTATCATAAAGGCAAAAATATCATTTACTATTGGATTTAATCCAACCTAGTTACAAAACTTAAAAGATTTTAGACATTTTGATTAGATTTTAGACATAGTATTATCCTTGTAATTCGATAATCGAATCTCTTCTAAGATGGGGGAAAATGTGTCCGTTCTAACCACGATGAGTTTCAAAGTGTCCGCTCAGACCACGAAATGTCATTTGTCCGCTCTAACCACGTCCTCTGTAGCCATGCCACCATTGCTCTGATTGCTCAGTACACATTATAACCTTCCTCTTTCAATTAAGAGCTAATTTTCTTTTTGCTAACTTAGATTACTTTTGTAAAATGTATGTTATTACTATGACTGAGATATACAATCCATTGAAGAGTCAATGCGCATTAAATATGTTGAGGCATTAAGTCCTGGCCTTGAGGTGTGGAAACTTTGGAGATTAGAATGCTATTAAAATATTGCCCTTGACATTCGAGCGTCGGGGGTTCAAAAACAGAAGGAAAGTCGCTAATAGCTCTCGCGCTGTCTCCAATGCGACGTAAACCAACAATCCATTTATCATAATCTTCTGCAATTTTTTTCAGTTTGCTTTACAGGAGTATTTTTTAAAACTCTAATAATGACTCTGTGATGTTTCTCTCGATTGTTTGTTAATGCCGCAGTCTGAAGCAATATGATAACTATTCACGACTGACTTCGTAATTTTGAACTTCAATCGAATGACTTTCACAACTCCCCAAACTTTCATACCACACCAGTATACGGACTTTGAGTCTCGACATTATAATGCGACATCAATCAGCTTCTCTGCGTGATGGTTCTTTAGTTACATATATCAGTGGTGTAGCTAGGTATCTAAATGCCCTGGTGCTAAAAAATGAGGGCCCTATCTTGGTTTGATTTTATAATGTAAAAATATATGAATATTTTAAATATACAAAGCTACGATTTTTGTTTGGTATCTTCTCTTTCTTGGCATTGTTTGCGCTTAAATGCAACACTGGGTTTCTTTTTTTATCACTAATTTCAGTTTTATAATTAATGCAATACATTTCGTATGTTCTCGAGTACTTACTGACGTTAAAAGGAAGCAGAAACGTAATGGCATGCTATAAAACGTCGTTGGGAAATCCCTGAATATTTATTTGGGAGGTTCAAACTCACCCACTAGAGGGCTTAGAGTTGCAAAATGATCCACTAAGATATACATAGAAATATGCATTGACAAGAAAATACAATACAATATTATTATAATAATAAGGAGGGGGGACTAATTAACACCAATCTATAACAGATTTGAGAAGATTGTGAAATATTGAAAAAGAAAACTAGCCTTCTATGAATCATATTGTAATAACAGAAAAACAGAATGTAACTAGGAAGGAATTACTAATAATAAGTATGGTAAGATTTTTCATGGGACTTTCAAGTAACAGTTTATAGAAAAATGAAAATAATATAAACTTTTCAATAAGTAAAGTTCGCAACACTAAACAAACAACGGAAAGAATTTTGGGGAATTCCCTTAAAGTTCAAAATTACTTTCAACTGAGTTTCCATGATTATGGTTATGTTGCAATCTTTTATAATGGAGAAATTACCGCAAGTTTGGCTTGTTTGATAGTCAGGGTCTGACGGCCTCTCTGAGCTTGAGGGCCCCGGGGCACATTCTAGCCCATTGGTAGCTAAGCTACTGTCGCCTATCCCCGATTCAACAGAAACATAATTATGACTTTCAGTGTTTGAACTATATTTTTGTTCGCTTTAATAATTCTATCTAATCATTTGTTAATTTCTTAGCACAAGAGTCTATATAAGATAATTTTCTTAAAATTTACTTAACTTAAACTACTTTTGGAAGAAGTAAAATTCATATGACTTTTTCAACATTACTGAAAGAATAAAACTCACTTGGGCTAAAGAGCCGATCAAGAATGGCTTCAGAAGATCTTTGGTGTTTGGATGATGTCCTGCGCCGTAGAAAGCAACTGTTGCATCTCTTCCAGCAAGTTCCATCAAAACATCGTATCCTCCGGGGTGCTAAAAAAACAACGAAAGTTTTAGCATCATCCGCGAAGCGATTCTAGTTTGCGTGTTTATTCGGTTCAATAGTTGAATTGGATCAATATCGGGGAAGTAAATAAATTGAAGTTCACAAGAACAAATGATGCTTGTATAACTGATAGTAGGAAGGTTGATTTATAAATCAGTATTTTATGCTTTAATAAACGAAAAACGTTTTTAAAAAAATTAAAAAAAAAACTACGCCATTTTTGGCTTAAAAGCCCCATGTAATTCATAAAAAAGTTATTTTTATTTAAATCGATTTTTTTGTTGTTAATTAAATGATTAACATCATCAAAATACTTGTATTACAATTCAGTTTATTTTAGTATCAAAACGTATTTAAAGTATTATTAATCTAAAATATGGAAAAATAGGTATTTTTCAGTACCATACTGAAGACTAATTTTATAAAATCGCAAAAACTTCGCCAAATATAATGGTTTACAGCCAGTACTGGAAAACCATTCCCTCGCATATTCAAATGCAATAATTTTGCTAGCGCCTGCTCAAAATTAATAAGATTATTCATAATTTGTAACATTATTCTTTCCTTATTTTGATGTGAAAAATGGTTAAAATTTAGGATCTATTTTCCATGGAAAAGAATGTAGAGGAGTAATTAAAAAAATACGATCTGATACGTTAGTACTCGAAAGACAACGGGGTTCAGTGAAATGAAAAACACGGCGGAAAAGCACTGTAGATTTAGGTAATTCAAATTCGTACTTATGCGACTTTATGAGGCAAAGTCTACATAAAAAAGACTAATTTGTTGCGATTTTGAATGCAATCACAGCGTATTAGCTACCTAAATATTGTAGTTGTGATTAGATCATTTATTTACTTCAAGTGTACGTGTTTCTGTTAAGTACAGTTTTTTAAATATGCATATAGTACATTTCTTCTAAATATTCGTCAATTCTTTGGTCGCTGGACTAATACGAAGGGAGCATGTGCGGAGACGATGGCGACATTTTTTGATTTGGCGATGCCTTCTGGCTAGGCTAAACTAGTCGACGGTCTAACACGTAAGTGGCAAAAAATATAATTTTACTCATGTTCAAATTTTAGAACTCATTATGTGTGTCGAATTTTTCAATTAATGCTAATGTATTTGGTATTTTTCAAATATTCCAACAGCATTCCTTATTATTTTGGAATCGTAAATACATAAAAACAAAATGCAAAGATATATTTTTAAATTTTATTTACAATTCTGTGATTTCTTCACTGAAAAATTAAAATATGTCTTTTAGCAGAACAAATAATTATAAGTTTGTAAAACTTACATGAAAAATTATATTTTTGTTAATTTATTTACATATTATTGATGAAACTTCAGGTACATTTTCATTTAATATTTTGCTCATTATATTCAGTTTTAAATATATGGCCGCGGGTAGCCTATTAGTAGAGCATTGGACTCCAGATCGGAAGGCCTGGGTTCGATGCCCGATGCCACTAAATGCCCACCGAGTATATACGGAGAACGTGCACGTTAGATCTGTGGGTCCGAATGGTGTCGCCATCTATCGTGTTGTACCGAGCAAAATCGCACTGTCACCTTCATGGGGGCTCAGAAGCTTAGGCTAACGACAGGCGCAAAATTCTAGCCCTTAGTCGCGATGAATTTCGGGGACCTTGATCTGATGTTACTGTCAATCAGGTGGCATAAGCAACAGTTTTAAATATTCACAAAATACAATAAAGAAGTAAAAATTTTAACAATAGCAAAAAAATTTATAGTGAACACAAAAAAAAATTATAGTGAAAGTATATAACATTTAAAACGCGTGAACAAAAGGTAAAATAAACATAAATTTCGCTCTCACCGAATCAATGAAAGATGTGACATCATAGACATAATCTTCAACGATAATCCAACAATCGTTTCGACTACAGTGGTCAGCTACCTCAGAGAGAGTGTACGTTACTTCAGCACATTTTTGGCGAGGTTTAAATAGTCTCTGGAGTACCGTAGTCATAGTTCCTTCTAGCACTGAGTCTTGCATAACACTCTGATGATTTTACACTTTTTCTTTGATTAATAGCACTCTTTTATTCAATGACGAATAAGGAAATGAGATGTGACTTTTTAAGGTTTTTGAAAATTCAAAATTTATAAAATATTCCACAGTTTTTAGCAATAGGTGTGTTTACTTTCTGGTATCTTGATTGAAATACGGAGGTGTGCTCTCAAAAGTTATGTCTCACACAAGTAATGCGTCTAAATGAAAATATGCATCATGATAACTAAGATAGAGTTTTGATGATTTGTTCAAGCAAGATTAAATATACAGGATGATTTCAATTGCATTTATTTATGAAACAGGTGATTACAAATCTTCCAACAGATTTCAACGACTTCAACACAACTTGATGGGTTATTCCAACTGATTAGTAGTTTGTTCAGGTAAGATAATAATGAGAAAATTTTATATGCATTTATAACTGAGACAGATGGTTACAATTCTTCCAATTGATAACTGAAGAATGGGAAATACTCTGAAATCTTGGATTACTCTTCGTAGAGGAAATATGCTTCTGAAAAAAGAATCTATGAAGCTGCTCTTTCATAATAAAAGTCACTGTTTACGAAATGATGTGTCAAAATTCCTGAAAAGAAAGAGTAAGTGAATAAGAAAAAAAAATGCTTATTACATTGTATTACACAGTATATGCTTGTGCACATAAATAAAATATCTAAGCAGTTTCAATAATTAAAAATAAAAATGTTAAATGTATCAAGTATTATTAATAAGGGATTTTTTTTCTTTTCATTTGTTTTAAACAAAAACCCTTAAGACAAAAGTATACTATTTATGGAAGTACAGGGAAAATCGTTTTATACGAAACCGAAGGGACTGAAATATTTTTCCATGCTAAAAGAATTTCGCGTTAAAGGATACTACAATAAAATATATATTCAACAAAATGATTAAAGTACATTTTATTTACACAGATATGTATTTAAGCATGTGTGTTTCATAAGAATCAATGAAACAAAAATATTCACTAGAACTTAGTGAAATTTAATACAAAATGTACAAGTTTTTTAGAAACAAAACTATTATTGAATTTTTGGAAAATGATCTGATAGTTTTCTTTGCATTCTTTTTTTAGCATTGAATTGTGTACAAATTTTTCGATGATGTCCATTTTATTATTCATTTCACCAATTAAATATTCACGTCTAAATAACTGCACATACTTTTCATGATGTTCCTCATTTTGGGTGATATGGGAAAAGGAATTTCACAGTCATTTCATTTTCGTGGTCGGAATCTGTATCAATGATATTTTTTGAGCTTTGAACAAACTCCAAAATGTCTTTATCTGCCGTAACTGGGGCTGCACACGCATTATCATCATCTTCTTCAACAAATTCTTCCGATGAAACAGAAGGATATGCCAACAATTCAGAAATTTTTTCAAGCACCCCTCATAAACCTCGCTTGAGCAGCTGGTGTTTTCCGCATTTTGTTGATTCCCAGAAAGGAAATCTTTTCGTGTTAAGCGATTTTCGTTTCTTGTTTAAAAAAAAGTAACTGCATGAAAATACATAGTAGTTTGTCGGGATCGTTAAATTATTTCGTGTTAACCAATATTTAGTCTTAAGTGTTTTCGCGTTAAATGTATTTTAATGAATACTAATTATAAATCAAAAGAAAACGAAAAAGCAAAAACAAAAAAATCAATATTTTTGCTATTCGTAGGCTAATGTATAGCCTTAAGCTTTTATCATTTGAAAGATTTTATCTATTGGCCATCTTGACCTTCTCATCTTTCACTGTAACTCTATAGATTTTAAAATTGTATACACATAAGCTACACTTTCATTCACATTAAAATGTATCCAAAAGACTAAACGAGAGGAATTTGTCATGTAATACTTTTTATTTGTTTACTATTAAAAATAATTATATAGCTAATTTAATATTTCGAATTTTATTCAGAATTAAAAAAAAATGTTCAAAAATATTCATTCTGTCGGAGAAAATTGAGCATTAAGGAATCTCCCTTTTCTCTACATTCAGATTTCTTTTTCTGCCTTGATATCATAGATTAGAGAGATTTAAAACGTATCCTCAGAATGTCTATAAATTAACATTGCAGTCACGGAAATTAAATTCAGGGAGTGGATGGGAGATCTACTCGCTACACTAAATTTTCGTGAATTGCACTTTAACGGAATATCTGCCAAACAAGATTCATTGTTTTTCAAGTTAATATATAGCTAATATCTATAATTTCTTCCAAATTTAGCGTAAAATTTTTATTTATACGAAAAGAAACGCTTTAAAAGAACGTGATTTGAACACTTAAAATGTATATTATGTAATCGCAATCACCTTTCCATTAAAAAAAGTCATGTTAAAATAATAAAAATAAAATATGGAAGAGTTATTTACATTTGACAGACTTAAGGTAACTCGCATTAATTTAGCAACTATAAAATGATTAATTGTAATTATCGAAACCTGTAAGATGTGTGTGTGTTGGTATATATATATATATATATATATATATATATATATATATATATATATATATATATATATATATAACATCTTACATGATACATCTTGATCGATGTGTTTTCTTAAATATATTTTATATATTTATTGCTTTTATATATTTTAAGTACATAATATAGTAGATACAAAGCTTAAAAATAATAGAAATAATATTTTCAACAGTGGAGAGCATGTTAATTAAAAAAATATGGATTAATGTTGTTTGTAATTGAAAAGATATCGATATGTTTTTTTTCAAAAAGGTTATGTTGTTTTAAATTCCCTTGGCCTAAGACCTACACCAAGGCTATTTGATCTTTCCGCGAAAGAATGTCACAAGCAAGATCTTGCTCACCAAAATGTCCCAGGGAAATGCTCAAGCAGTCCAGAAGATGAGCAGGAGAAGCAGAGAGCAGGGACAGGTAAAGAAAGACTTTACCCTTGCACAAAGGTCATATCACACAGTTGACCGCTTCTAAGGTGCTACAAGGCTGTCTGAAGAGTCCTGGATCGCCTGCTCTGTAGAGATAGTCCAGGACTCTCAGCTGCGTACCAGTGGTGAGTAGGTGGATTTCGCCAAGTCAGATTCATTTTAAATCTGTGTGGGGGGAGGGGGAATGAATTTCAGAATATCTCAAGACAAAAGAACTGGGGTCAGGGAGATCACAATCCCTACAAGCGAGTTCATCAGTGGTCTCGTTACCACATGCGAGGGTATCCAATGGAGACACACTTGTTTCCTCAGACCAAGCCTAGCAAATTTGGAAATAATATTCAGACCAGTACTGTCCATAATCTTTGATCAATTCTTCAAATATTGGATTGAGCTACTGCAGTCTGCCAGGATTAAAATACTGTCCTTATTAGAGTAGAGAGCATGATTTCTTCATAAAAGGTACATAGTTAATGAAATATTTTTAACTAAATTTTGTTTAAACTGAAAATAAAAAAAAAAATCTCATTTTAGAAGAAGTTATCTTTGTTTTTTTCATTTAGTTTTGTATTTAATTATAAAATTTATATAGTTATTTTTATTTACTTTTATTCTTTATTTTTATTTAATTATAAAATTAACACTACATTTTATTTTTTTATTTATAACTAGTTATAAAATTTATATAGATGGAAGAAGAGAGTTTCTCATATATATATATTAGTTATGTTTATACTAATGAATGGAAAAAAAATCATCTTTCTGATGTTCAAATGACATTTATTATTATGTCTAAGATATCAGCCCTTATTATTATGCTATTCTTTTATATTTAAAATATATATAATGAATGTTGAATTATCATATATGTAGTAAATAACATATTTTTTGAATGTTTGTTTATTTTAAGGGTATTGTATAATAAACAAATATGCAGTTTACGTAACCTCATAAACTTATATTGAACATAAGGGTACATTTCTTTTACCAAATACTTCCCCCTAATTTGTTTCATTAATACTACATATAGGAAAGTTAAAATCTAAAATGTATTCTTGTAGGGCATTTACACACATTTTGTGCACCGCTTTAATTCTACACCCAATTTCAACGCCACGTGAGATCAGGACCACAGACAACCTATCCTAAGCGAATTGAGTTCAATACCAAGGTTGTAATAATATGACCACCTCCTTCTAAGAACAATATGATCTCGTCAAAATACCTAAACAAAGGTCACCTCAAGCAGCGCCAAATTAGTGAAGCAAAAATACTGGGCGATCGAATCCTGGGCCTGATGCCAGATGTGTTGAGGAGGCACAGAATCTCGTCTGAAGTGGTTAAAAGAACAATGCTAAGATGCAAACCTTCCACGGGAGCCAAAAATGGTGACACAGAAATAGATCAAAGAACGCGAGATGTTCGAAATGTTTAAAGTTAGCTTTTTCTTGGTTTCTTCAGTTGGTCCTAACAAGTCAAACGGAGCGGATTTGTTTCAACGAAAAACAATAGATCTGGTTTCAGAGCTTTTGGTGTAACTATTCACTGGAACAACAAAGAATGGGAATAATAGAAGATCCATTTGTTCCATCTAAGGTTTATTTAGAAGTCAGTGAAGGGTGGAATAAGGGGTGACTGAGTAGAGAAGTAGATAAACATTATAAATCTTACGACGATTTAAGGTATCCGACTACGTTTAGAACCGTGATTTTGTAAAAGTGTACAAACGAATATTTTTTTAATATTTAGTGTCACTTAGATTCGAAAACACGTATAAAATTTTTTTAAGATTATTATTACAGTAAAAAATTATACTTAAATTAGATATTTTGGCAAAAATTTAACATGGAATTACCTATTTTCAAAACATTCCTCTTTTGTGAAAAATGCTTCTATCATAATAATGTTTTGCCTATATATAGTTCAGACCTGTGTACAGAGCCTGAATTAGGATTTTTGAAATTTAGGATATAATTCAGAAGTGAATTTATGCATATTTTAAAACATCAGAGTAAAAATATTTTTGCAATAAAACACCGATTATGAAATAATGTGAAAATAATGTGAATTTTTCAAAAATCCTAGATCAGGCTTTCTGGAGATGTTTTATCTATATATAGGCAAAATATTATTATATATATATTATAGAAGCATTTTTTATAAAAGGAGAATGTTTTGAAAATAGGTAATTCTATGTTCATTTTTTTGCCAAAATATTGCATTTAAATATTTTTTTCTTGTAATAATATTCTGAAAACAATTTTATACGTATATTCTAATTTATAAGTGATATTAATTTTTTTTAAAAAAATATTCATCTGTACGCTTTTGCAATCCCAATTCCGAACGTTGTCGGATGCTTTAAGTGAATCGAGATCTTATAAACAAATTCATCCGATAATTTCGCATAGGTAAAAAGAAAAGAGAACGGCAATTGAAAGAGAACGATAATTGAATCCATAAAAATTGGCTTATAGAAACAATTCAAATACTTATATTTCAATTTCAGAGAAAGACAACACACAAAGAATATTGGTGATTGACCCAAATATAAATTCAGATTCAATCATCAACATATTGTCTATAATAAAAGAATAATCAACTCCAGAAAGTACAAAATGGAAATATTGAAGGAAATATTATAAATACATTAGATGGTACGTGTCTCGGCGGACATTAAGAAAAATTGAAACAAGAATAATCATTAAGAAATGATTACAACACAACGGAGACAGTTGTCACACACGTAAAGGGTACCTCATTTAAATTACTGGTAGTGATTATGTAAGAGAATTTACATCAGATTCATGCTCACGAAGATAGAAAGATAGGACAAGAATAGATATTAGGGTTACGTTATAAATGTTAAATGTCATGTATGAAGGCAAAAAGAAGAAAAAAAGGGAAGTAATCTGAGAATTACAGATTAGAGAAAGTAACATAGTTACAGAAATAATTGCCAAACTTAGGATGTATCATAAATTAGGTAGCTTTAGTAATTATTTTCTTATAATTGATTACTCTTAACGACTTTTTATTTTGTTCTTCTACATGGTAATTTCTTAGTATTCTCAAAGTTTTAAAAGAAAAATAACTCAAATCATCATGCTTTAAAAGTGCTTTAGAATAAATTAGACTTTTAAAATAAAATACTGATTTAAAGTAAATTTGTTTTAGTTACAAAAAAATTGCAAACCTCAGCTTTTACGTAGTGTTATAGGTGCTATTTATTTTTTATAAAACTACTTTAACTGAAATTACAGGAATGCATATAAATAGAAAAATACTTGTTATATTTTATTAAAATGTAAACAAAATATCACTTGATGAATTGATGCCCTCCCGCCCCCAAAACAACTACAACTTCGATACATGCATAATATACGCAAAGTCAAGCTTAAAATTTCTTTTTAAGAAATAAAAAAATAAATAATCCAAAAAGTTCTAAATTTGAAAGAAACCCGAAACGTGCAATAACTTCGAAGAACTGAACAGGAGTATTTTGTTGGTATTTTTCAAAATTATTACTTATAACAACCAAAAAACTAAACTCAGTAACAAAATATCTCCTAAGGACTCAGGCCTGCTGTGCCCATCTCAGTTTTCATGATCTTGGGCACTGAGGTGCATGAACAGATGTTCCAATCAGGTGGTTAGTCTGACGCGAAATCCCTAATGTTTAATTCAATTTTTATTAATTTTTGTTCAATTAGTTTTATCTTTAATCTTTAAAAGCTTTAATTAACACTTTTATAAATTTAAATAAGTAATAAGATAAACTATAGTTAGGTTTTTTTTCAATTCCTACTATTAGTTCGCTCTCTCCCTATATATATATATATATATCTTGTTCAAATTTTCAATCGTTAATAAAATACTTTCTATTCATCTATTCAAGTTCAAATACATTTTTTAAAAATTTGTAGTGGATGACACTTGATGTTAAAACAGTTTTTTCATATATTAATTCACTAATTAAATTCAAAAATGAGTAAATAGTAACAAACAAAAATTATAGCCCAACAGCATATATAGAAAGGAAAATCGTTTGATACGTCCCTGTAGCGCAATGGACTTCTAATTCAAAGGTCGTAGGTTCGAATCCCATTTGGGATGGCCTAATTTCAGAGAGAAGGTGGTTTCTTTTTTACTATAATATTTTATTAGAATAATTAAATTTAATTAATGAATAAATAGTAACAAACAAAAAATAGTCCGACACCATATATAGAAAGAAAAATGGAAAATTGCAAGGAAAATCGCTTTCCATTTTGTCAATTAATATTGTGATTTGTCATATGTATATACATATTTATATTAAATGTAACTATTTAATAAAAAGTAACTAAAATAAAGTTTTTCTTTGTTGACCTACGTAGCAATTGACTTGAATTTTTTTTGTATTATGTACTTGTTATATTTTAAAAACTATATAAAAATCTACGAATAAAAAATTCCATTCTAAAATTTTTTGAAAATAATTCGAATTTATTTTTTGTTTAACAGCAAATATAAAAGAAATATGTAACAATATAAATAACTTAAAAGTGTCGAGAAATTAATAACTTAAAAAGAGTGTTTGTCTTTACAATCTTGTGCCACGAAGGCAACATTTGACTGAAACAGAAATATTAGAATTCTTAAAGAACTATAAAAGGAAAAGAAAGTAAATGTTCCCTTGAAGTATTTCTTCAATCAATAGAGTAGAAACGTGACAGACCAAGTGCATTGACACCGATCCATTTATTAAAGAAAATAATGACATTCTGCTAGAACGAAAGAACCTACGTCATTCTGTAGCGTTAAGAGATTTCTAGAGCGTCGGAACAAGAGACTCTTTCACTCAAGTCCCAGAGGAAACAAGAGTGAGCTAAAAGTGAGGAACGAAACACTCCAAACTAACGACACGCCAGAGTAAAAATATTAAAGGCACAAAGGGAAAAAAAGTAGGAAAAAAAGACACCCCGGATCTCGCTTGATACCTACAGGTACCCCTTTCCCCAAGGCCGGAAATAAACTTAAAATAGGATGAAAATGCAGCGTAAGAGTTTTCCCCCCTCCGAATTCCGGGCCACAGCGCGGTCATAGCGAAAGCGACTATTAGACTCAGATCGGCAGTCAGACGAAGAGGATTAAGCTTGTCGAGCTCTCTTCAACGAAACGAACGAAGCATCCTAGACCAGTAGGCAATCTTTACAGGAAAAGGACTAAAATCAAAATGGTGGACGTAAGCTGCAGATGGAGAAAACCCCTTCTTCTTATGTACAACGACAACTACAGGTATGGAACTAACCTGTACGTTCCAGTCGTCAATTCTCTGGACCATCGATCCCGTGATTTTCCAATCATCCCCCAGTACGTTCCACCAACACCAGCACCTTTACCTAAGGTTCCACTCGCACAGTATGACCTCTATGCCCCCGTCTCTTATGGTTATGGAAGAAGCCTTTTGAAGCCCAGGACTCAGGAGGTACCCCACAGGAGCCGAATATCCAGCAGGTACTTTCCAATCTACCATGGCATGGACATCCCATTTTAACTATTACCACTAGATATCTTAACATTTGGTGAAGGTCCTCGTGGTCCCACCACCACCATCCACCCCAATCCGATCTGTCAAGACTCCTCGAAGCTTTAGAATTGGAATGTTCTGAGTGAGAGGGCCCTTTTTGTAAGCCGTCCCTGGAATGCCAAATTGTCAAGATTTTTTTTTTATCTGTGTTGAATTGTTTTAGCATGATCTGAAGTCTGTCAATGGAACATCAATTTAAGTCCCCACAAAAAAGAACGACTTTCTTAGAGTAGACTCTAGATTAGATTACTCTTTTTTTCCGATGCGGATAGTTTTACAAGTCGTATTATGGTGCTATGAAGAATCTAAAATTGCTATCTTTCATTATTTCTTGTCAGGATGTGTAGAATAATATTTAATAATTTGCTTTGGTTCTTCAGCTATGATGATTTACCTTAAGTGATTTAGTCCGGATGTGTAGAGTAACTGAATAATAAATTATATCTCCTAGTTCTTATCTCTGAGAACCTTGAATGTTTTCTTCTTTTCCAAAGTGATTCTGAAGAAATCTTTTTAGAGAAAATGCCTACTTGAATAACTAGAAAAAAAGAAAGAGCATCCCTAACCTGTAGACAATAAGAAATTTCTATATAGACTCAGAAGGAAATAGTGATTTTTATTATGTTCCTTATTTCAATCCTGCATAGCATCCTTAAAAACCTTATGTTCCAAATGCCAGTGACATTATATTTCTATTCAGCATCATGGTTCTATGTGTTCAATGTGGACCATTTTGACTCTTTCCATTACTTTTCATCTTTCTGTAACCTATATGGACTGGTGGCAATGTTTTATGTTATCTGTGCACCTCTCTGTTTAAATCCCGTATGAATGTTGTGCAAATTTCGATTTGTGAAATCAAACTGTGTGACTGTGTTCCGGAAAAGCTATGTCATGCAACAAAAATTATTTGAATTTTTTTATTGAGTTAAAAATTTAAAATAAAACAATTTTAAAAATTTATTTTAAAATATTACAGTATATATATATATAGACATTAAAATTTGTATTACATTCAAAAATAATTGTTTTATTTGTTAGCAAAACTATTTATTATTCATATTTGTATAATTAAATCATGCTATCATCATATTATATTGTTCTCATATTTTTATCATTGAGTTTGTATTTAAGAAATCATAAAAAAAAAATCAAATTTTGAAATGAAGTGAATTTTTTCTTTAATTATTACTAGTTTTATATCATTTTTATTTCATCGAACCTAATTATTTTTAGGCATGCAATATTTTTTCTACTATCTGTACATATTTAAAGAATTGCACATCACAATCTAATTTTAGCATAGAAAAATTATTCATAAATTCTTCTGAAGCGTTTTGAGAACATAAATTGCTATATTTCTATAAGAACGTGTACAAAAATTCTTGTATTAAAGCATTTTTCAACATTTAAACAATTAAGAATTTTTATGAAGTATAAGAGATCATTCACGATTTTAGTTTATTGCATTAATGATGGTGTAAATACTATTCCTAATTTTTCTCTTTTTATGTATAGTAATTTTTTTTGAAAAAATATATGTAAATGAATAAAATAAGATGTACTTCTTTTAGAAACCAACTTTAATTTTTTTTAAACCAGAAGAACTTTTAGGTAAATATTTATTATTAATAAAGCAGGTAATACATCAATAATAAAAAAAGTTTCAGAATATCAATTATTCTTATAATTCCGAAATATATTACTTTAATACTTTCTGTAAATTTATCAGATATAATTTTTAGTGTGATTAAAATTGTTTTTTTTAACAAATAATTGAAGTAATAAGTATCTGATTCTAGAAAAATTTAACAATTAACCAACGATTTATAACCATTGAAAACTGATGCCTTCTAAAAAATTTCAATGTTTACATATTTTAACATTTGAAACTCTAGAAAATTAAAGTTTTTATTCAGAGCTTTTCAATAAAATAGCTTCTGGTTTATGGTTAGCTTTTTATTCCTTTATTAAAATATCAAAGTAACTTTTAATATATTGGTAAAAATTAAGAAATAAATAAATTTTTTAAAAAAATTCAAAAACTACATGGAATTTAAATAATTAATTAATTATTCAATACAAGGATTATTTTCATTGCATTAAACAGTTAGGATAGATTTTAAACTTTATATGTGTGTGTAAAAGAAAGGTATATAAATAACCTTGGAAATACGCTGAGCTCAAAATAGAATTAGGACCGGAATTATTTCAAGGAGAAAGGCGTTTTTTTTTTCTCTTTCGTATAACTACTCTTTGTAACATATTTGAGTATGTATGCCGACTGGTATCTGGCGCAGTAGGTTCTTAAAGATACGTACATTAATAGGATTGTAAAATCATTAATTTAATGAAGCGCCAAATAATATTTCATATTATATTATCTAAAATCTGAAATAAAAGCAATGTTTTACAATGCAAAAAATGTACATAAACATTTATAGCATGTTATATTCTTAAAATTTCTTTTCACATTAAAACATTAAATATTTATCACTTAATATTTCGATCAGAACTTCATATACAGTTGCGCTCTTAAAGAATTAAAGGAATTAAATTGAATATGACGCAAAACAAGAATTTAATAAACACTATCCACCGGAGTTTTTGACAAAGGATTGGTTTGGATTATACATTTGTTTCAAAGCTTTTGTAATTGAGCAAAACATAGTTTGAATGGTTTACAAAATAATATTCATATTTCAAACAAATGTTTTACGATATCAAGCTATCGTTATAAAATACTTTAAATTTCTCTTTAAAAAATTGATGAAGCCTAGTGGTTGAGTGGTTAGTGCAGAGCGCTTCCACACCATGAGTCCGAGGTTCAAACCCCGGGCTGGGCAAGGTTCACCCAACCTTTCATCCCTTCGGCAAGTCGATAAATGAGAACCAAGCTTGCTTGGAAACTTAACACTGGGGTTTTCACGTCAGACTGACCACCTGACCGGAACATCTGCTCATGCACCTCAGGGCTAAAGTTCGCGAATACTGAGTTGGGCACGGTAAGCCTTGACCCTCATGGGCTGTTGCGCCACCGAATTAAGTTAAAAAATTGATAGTCCACGTATTCTATTCAATGGTTTTTAAATTACGGACCACTTTTCGATTTTATTGAAACAAAAATTTTACCATAAATAATACAGTAAACCATAATGTCAGTAAAAATTACTTTAATTTTCAGATGGATGTTGAAGAAAATATCACAGCTTTTGTAGGTTTTAAATTCTTATATGAAATAAAAATTTGAATGACCTTCGTGATCAAAGTACGTGACTTTTAAAGCAAATAAAACGTACATAAAACTTTGAAAGTTTCCAAAACTAATTAATAGCACTTGATATCCTAAACTGAAATACTAAATTAAGTAATGAAACACACAGCTATAAATTTTATTAATACATATCAGTTTTGTAATATAAACTTAGGTACTCTTCGCCAAATTAAAGACAACTTCATTGAACGCAATCTATTGTATAGGCAATATAATTGTATAAACAGTTTATATGTAGCATTTGCAGATCTTTCTTTTATTTTTAAATCAATCTAAGAAATCAATTAATAGAAGTAATTGTTTTTATATAGACATTGATATTACACGTGTATATTACTTAGCACTTGTATTCTAAGCATATCAATAACAATATTACATTATATCTGAAATATATTTCATCAATAATGATAGAAGTTCTCATAATTTGAAAATTAAGGTCCTTTTTCTTTTTAAAGAAATGATTAAATTTAAATTTTAATTTAAAAATTTACTTCAAAGTCTTCAGACTTCAAAAATAGCGTTAAATATGATATTAATTCCGATTTTACTCAGGTATAGCAAATCAGGATACTCAAGTTTAAATATCAGGACAAAAAAATAAAATTTAGGCAATAATATCGAACAAATAAATTCAAGTGATTCTAAAAAATAGTTAAAACTTTTTATATCATCTGCAACTGCTAGAAGTGTTTTTGATATATTCTCTCTATGTTTGCTTACCTTAAGAATTTTTAACAATCGAAAGGTTTATTTAAAAAGACCTCTTCATATAAGGCAAATGGGTTACTGGCGTCTAAACAATGTTCTGAATCTTAAAAGCAATCCATAAACATACGTTAAATGCGATTAGACCTGCAGTATTTAGCAACCCATTCAATTTAACAAGTAAAAGTCATTCAGAAACTAACTTAACAGCTGGTTACAAAAGCCAGTTTATTTGTTAATTTCATTATAAGTTTTTTGTTACTGATTAATTTCTTTACACATTGTCACGACATTATATGCCCCGGATATTTCAGTATTTGTCCCTCACTCTGTGGATGATATTTAACTGTTGAATTATGGATACAAAAAAAAAAAAGTATATAACACTTTACATACACAAGAAAAATAATTTGCATAATTTTTTTATCAAAAAAGTAATGAATTAAACAGAAGAGATTACAGAACAGAAATCGATTAGAATTGCATAAAAGTATTTTTAAAAAATAAGGTAATATTATCTGCCAACGTTTGAAGACTTCTGCCCACGTTTGAAGGCTTTACAAGGCTTATGATAATAATTATGTGACACAATAAAAATATTTCAGTATCGAAGATATTTTACGTGATAAATTTAACAAATAAAAAAGAAAAACCTTTTGTTAATGCATTTTGTTTAGTTAAGAATTATATATTTTCATTCAAAAGATGTGTAATGTTTATAAAAACAAGTAAACTTTGTAAAATACTAAGTTTAATGAATTTTTGAAAAAAAAATACTGATGCATTTTGAATGCTTATAATGAATATATAGTAAAGAGGAAAATTTTCCCCGCAGACCATAATTTTGTGTACCTGACATTCGGATCTTTCTGAAGCGTTCCACCAAGTTCTTGGTACGTAAACGACTATTATTGATATTATTTATACAGTGTGCCAAGAAATAATTTAGATACTGTGATACAGCTCTAAATTATAAATAAAAGTTTGAATATTTTATTTTATAAGTTGCATATTAAGTTATTTTTAAATAAAATTGAATATAATTACTAATTGATTTTATAGTTGACACAGAGCTTCAAATCTGATACTGAAAACACAAATGCTAAAAATGCAAATATTTTAAAAATAATTAATTCTTTATATTTTTTAAAAATAAAATAAAATTTTTTTTTAAAGTTAAGTAATATTAAGTAGCAAAATTTAAATTTTAAAGAGAAACTTAAAAAAGGACATTTACATAGATTTCACTTTCTTTATATTGCCGAACTTTAACGTTAATTGAACTAAGAAACTTGTATTGAGTAATAATAATAATATAATAACATGCTGCCTTATAAGAAACTTCATTGATAAATTGGAATGTGTAGTATTTTATTGCTGTTGTTAAATCAAAATTCAAAGCTAATAATTTATTTGTTTCAAATATTAAACTTGAATTTATATTGAGATGTTTTGGAAAATTGAAAGCTAAATATATTACTATGTAATTCCCAAATAAAACTCAAAAAAACCCTTTTTTTAAAGCTTTCTATTGTTTTTAACACATATCAATAGAGTTCTTACTACCATTAATTCAACGGTTTTCTACGAAAAAAAACATATAAACTGGCAAGTGCTTAATTTCAAAATACAGATTATATCAAATTATAAATTTTAAAAAATAAAATTTTAGTACAAAAACGCATAAAAAAGACACGAGTTGGTTTATCCTAGAAATATCTTGACATCATATAAGTACAGAAAGAAAAGAGCAAAATGACACAAGAATTAAAAATTAGTGTTTTGAATAAAATAAGTAGATCTTGAAACACAACCCCTTTATAACTATAAAACACCAAAACAAACTCAAAGTGTATTATAAACGTGGATGTGTTTCTTTGAGAAATGTTTTAACATCATTTAAGTGACATACGAAAGTTGCAAAACACACAGCTTGGGTGAAAAACAACAAATTCTGACTTTCCCTTTCATTTTTATAAATGAAATGTGACATTTTGTCTGTTTTACTTGTTTGGGTTCTCCTTTTTGTTAATATTATGTAAGGGAAAAGTAAATAATTTTTTTCAACCTCAAAAAAGTAAGAATCATAAACAAAATTTAAGCCTCTTTAAATATTAAAAAAAATTATCTCCTATGCAAATGTTATTCGTTTGTTATAGTGTTTAATATTCCAGTTTTACAGACTAAATCTCAGAAAAGTTTGCAGAAGAGATAATAAAATATAAATTTTAAAAGTAAAATAATTTTGCTTATGTTAGCATTATATTTTTAATTAAGTAGGCAGAATTTATGCAAGTTGAATACTAAATTGATAATTTCAAAGATTTTTCACTTATTAACATCATGAAGTATCAAGAAGAATGTTTTCGTTCCTTCATGTGATAATTTCTTAAACTCTTAACGGGAATTCCTAAAACATATTAACTCAAATGTAATAACTGGTGGAATTTTTTTTTATCAGATAACTTTTTTCCAGTTATATTCGGGTATTAATAATTCTTAGAATTAATATTTTCCCCTGTCATTCAGGATTTTTGAGCTATGTTTTACAAGCACGCAGGAAAAATAGTTATGTACATTCAGGAAAACATGGTTCTGCTTTCGTTAAACATTTTTAGCGATATCGATAACTCAATTTCGATTTTTAAAAAAAATACGTACCAATTTTGTACTTCAAATACCGAAATAGCAAATTATTATGCTCTATATCGAAATAATAGTTTATGAAAAACTTAAAAATATATCACGTTTTCTTTCAGCTCAAATACATCAGAGTTCTTATCACTCTCAACATAAAATTTCTAATACTTATTACTTTAAATAGTTTTAAAAGAACATTGGAAATTTAAAGTTTTAGCATTTATCAACAGATTATTTTTCTTACATTAAATTAAAAAATACCTCTCCTTTTTTTTTAAAAAAATAAAAAGTTAAGCAGAAACTTTGAAAAGAGCTTTGCTAAAATTTAAACATTTACTTAAAGTAGATTCCATTACACAGATAATTTACTTAAAATCAGAAATTAATCATCGTTCGAAAAATTTATCTATGACATTTCGAGACTTAAAGCACGAAAAATGCTTCCTATTTTTGCAACTATCAATTAAAAAAAAATACGCAGATATTTGTACGATACAAAAATGTACGTTAATCGATTTAGTAAAGAAGAAATATTTATAATTTATAATTGTCACGGCATTAAAATTTCACTTTTATTTAATTCATCGTGGAAATTAATGTTTTGTGCTTTCTGTTTTTTATTAGTAAATAAAATTACATTTTACCAATTACTTTAAAATACAATTATTCACAAAAAATCACCTAATTAGGCATAAGCAGGAAATTGAAAGGTTTCGAAAAATATAAGGTACGTAAATAAAATTGCATTTTTGAGGCATCTTTTTTGGTTCTTTTCCCAATACAGACAATACTGAAAAGTACCTTGTGTTGTAATATAATTCATTTCCTAACGTGGGCCAATAATTCTTTAATAAAAAGATAATTGCATTATATATATATATATACAAACATATTTCAAGCGTGCGATTAAAATAAATGAAGTTTTAAATAAAAACCTAAATTATTGTTTTGTGTGGTGCTTGCTTCATTATCCACGCTTTTTACCGGCTGTCCTCAACATTATTTTTCAATCAATTTATTGAAATTCAGATGATAACTGGGGGTATAATAGTTTTGAGGTATGTTTTTAAAAAAAAGAAATTGCATTTTTGGGGAAATTAAGGCGATAATTATACTTTGACAGCTTTTTTCAGATACAAATCCACTTGATTACCCCCTTTCTTCGCACTTCCATCAAAATGACGGATGGAGGTTGTGCCTTCTATTTTTCTAACCTGTGATATTTTCTAGTTGGAAAGTTTAAAAAAGTAACGAACCTAAAAGAAGCATATTTCTTATACGAGGAAAATTTTTATTTTCTTTTTTACATATCTTATGACGGGACCAGGTTATTTATGATGTAATTACAGATAGCTGGTTTATTTTAAATTACACTTATTTTTAACACGTTTCTTAAATAAAAAGACATTTTTATTATATATATATATAATTTTTTGAGTAAAATGAGAGATTGTAAAGCAGTCAAGGATTTTAAAGCATATCTCATGCATAAATTTTGCTAAAGGTAGTACTCAGATATTCCATTAGCGTATACTGACTGTCAAATAATTTAGCTTAAAAGTATGATGAGTATGATAGTTTAGAAATGGGAAACCCACAACCTTGAAACCGCATGCGGCCATAAGTGCTAGCACTTGTATTAATTAATATTTAATTATATAGATTACAAAGCTTGCAAATCAATAGAATCAAATAAAGAACGTAATGAATGTATGCAGTGGCGTAACGGAGAATACTAGCCCCCCCCCCCACAAAGTCAGGTTTTGGGCCCCAAGCTAGATCTTACAAAGGATTGCAAAATTATAACATAACATAGGCATTGGGCCCCTTAGAATCCAGGGACCTCCGCACCGCGGAGGTTGCGGGGGTGTACGCTACGCCACTGAATGTATGTGGATTTCAATGTTAAAACGCCATTTAGGGCAACATGGCAACACTACCAGACATGCTCATTTAGAGGATAAATTAAGGCTTCGTTTATGAAGCTTGATCAAAAAATACCAACAGTGAAATATAAAAAGTTACAACGGTATCTATGAATTTAATAATTTTATAAAAAAAATAATAATGATTTACGTTATAACAAGTTTTTACTCTTTTGTGAATATTTTATTTTGTGACTTTTTATGTCAAATAAAAAAAATTATTTATTTATTTTAACTATATTTCTATATAATGCACAGAATTGCTAAATCTACACAAAAACTAAAATAATTTCATAAAAATCGCGTTTATAGGTACATCAACCAATGCGACCTTCTTTATTACTACTTAATTTACATGTAGCCTCTAATGGTAGAAAGGTTCCCCACCACTGTGATAGTTCTGTTATGCTCACAGATAAATTCAGAAGACTTTTTTATATTCCTTTAATTTGTTTTTTACACGGTACTCTTTTCCTTGGTTAAAAGTGACTATTAGAATTACATATTCAAATATGAAAATTAATTTTGTAATTTTGATCTGAATAAGTCAACAAATGTTTTAATCTTCAAACTTTCATACCATGATAAGTCTTTGAAATCTTATAGTCTTAAAGGACAAAGCACATACACATAGACTCGAACTCATGACATTCTCTTGGAACTAATCCGTATTTATTGTAGCATATTATAAAATGTCTGTAATATTTTTCGTAATTTCAAGCATAATTCTTCAGTGTGATTTTAATAGCAATTTAAATGAACCTGAAAAATTAGTTTGAATTCGTCAGTCAAGCATAATTTTATATGGTCTAAGTAGAGACAAGTTTACATACTATATTCCCCAGCAATCCTTTATACTGATCAAATGGATTATCACGGCCGTAAATATTTTAAGTGAAGGTAAAATACTTGAATGGCCAATGGTGAAATTTCAGCAGTCATTCGACATTAAGATAAATAAACATTTCAATGTTTTATGAATCAAATATTATAATTTTAATAAAAAATGCTTCGATACTATATTTTTTAAAAAAGATTTTATCGAAGCATTAAATAAAAAAAAATAATTTTCTTGAAAGAATTTATAAATATATTATTTACGAATTATAATGAACAATTTATATACCCTGTATATCAGGATTTTCATAACTCTCTCTCTAATGTACGTATTTCAAATAAATTTTCTCGAAATGTTCGTTTTCTAAGACATCCAATTTAAAAAAATATTAAAAGGATTAGAATTCAGGAAATAATTTCATTTTCTTTATATTAGAACTGCTGTAGTATTAATTAATTATTAAATAGAATTGTCCCATATCAATTTAAAAGACAAATATTTAAAAAAAAAAAAACTATGAAGCCAAAGCAAAAAACAAACAATTAAATATAGTCACATATTTTAAAAGACATTAAAAATTTCAAACTATTTGTTTTACTTATTAGTTTTTTCCAGAAAAAATAAGAATTGAAACATGAAAATAATAAATAAAAAATAAGATATCCTAATTATTTTTCAAAGAAATATCAGAAAAAAATGTAATTTCATATACCCAGAAAATTGCCATTAAGGAAATTGATAGCATATAATACCTTTTAATAAGCATGAAAAATAGAATTTGTAAAGCCCTTTTTAAGGAAAAACCGAGGAATGAGGTAACTAATCAAGTTATGAAGCAAATTATTTATGATTTGATACTGCTAACAAATAGATTATCAGCATCAAAGCCGATAATTGATAAATTATGAATGCTATATACATACACAATATCAAAGTTTTTTCGATGAAATCTAAATTACTGTATGGTCTTAATAAAAACACAGATTCCATCCTAAGCTGTTTTGATCATGTTTTAATTTTATATTCATTATTTTTTAAAACAGTTTATAATGTTTTCTATTTCAAGTCACAATTTTAAAAAAAATTTATTGTAATAATTTATACTTATTTTCGAGTACAAGAATGTTAGTTTATTTTGTTTTATTCAGTTCCAAATTTTTAGAAGAACTTTTATTAGCCCATATAATTTGCTTGTCATAACACTGTTCTTTAAAATAAGAATTCTGTAACATGATGCCATCATTCTTTCAACTTAATTCAATTTCAACTTTAAGCTAACTAAATCGTCTGCGTAAAAAGAATTTTCAATTCTGAGTAGAAAATTATGATGCTTTGTGTAATTGCTTTATTTTTTAATTTTTAACTGTTGTAACTATATTATTCTAATTTATTGTTAGAAATTTCATGTTTATTTTTTAATTTTTAGTGAACCGAGCGAATAATGTACTGTATCTCTACTGTTGAGTCTATCGACAGCTTCAAAAATTTCATCTGAATGTTAAGAAGGCGAAAGAATATCCTTGTACAGATCCGGTTAACCAGCAAGTTGTGTTTTGTTTTTCAGTTCAACGTACATCAATAAAGAATTTTATTCACAAACAATGACTGTCGATTTTTTAAAAAATTAACCAAAGAAATAACTAAACAAGATTATGGCTTGACTGTTACCTTACATTACAAGGCTTTTAGTAACAACCCGCAATTAGAAACGAAACTATTTGCTAAAATTTAAATGATTAATCCTAATTCATATATGAAGTCAGATGAATTTATCCCGTTTAAATATGAGAGTTTCATGAAAATACAGTATAATATCGTTTGCCTTAAACGATATTAACATCTAATAAAACAGATATTACGTTACGTAATATCTGTTTTATTAGATGAACTGAATTACTCAGAAAGTTATAAAATCTTTTAGTTTATAAAATAGTATATTTTTATCGAATTTCAAATAACTTGTTGCATATTATCCGTTATAAAAGGCTCATTACCTAGGGACTAGTTTCTGACCTCGTAACTAGTGATTATAAGTAACATTTTCATTAGTAAGTCATCAGTGTCTTTTATGCCGTTTGTGTTACGATTGGTTGGGGAAAATAAGACGGTGAAATCGCAGAGATTACATGTTTGAGGTACACAACCAATACTATATTTAGTTTACAAACACATTATGTATATATGTATGTATATATAGAGAGAAATACAATAAAAATAAAAAATAAGAAACACAAGTTAATTTTTTAAAGGATGTATATATATTGCATTTTATATATTCATTCTATACGACAACACTATATACATTCATTCTATACGACAACACTATATACATTCTATACGACAATTCTGGATAAAAAATTTTTATTTACAACAGTGGTGGAATTCAATTATGAAAAAAATAGTGACACTGGACTTTTCCAATTAATTCTATAACTAAACACAAGTACAAAACATTGCATTACAATTCAGTTTTGGAAGAAAATAATCCCTGGAAGGTAAAAAACTATTTACAATACATTCTTTTGTAAAAAAAAAAATGTTGTTCTTACTGAATTCGTAAGCATAGTTTGCAAACATTGCAATGTGTAAAGGAGAACTTCTGAATAATTTAAATCGAAAAAAATTGCACAAAAATAGGAAGGTCCAGACGCACAAAGTTTGGTACACTGAAACTGTGGATGATACCAGAAGGAGGAGCATATTTTCGAATAGTCGAAAATTCTGCTTATCACTTCGAGGCGATATCAGTAAAAATCACTGTGGATTTTTTAAACTCAATGTCGAAGCAATTTTTGGTATACTTTTTGCCTTAAGGAAATATAGCAGAATTATGCTTTTGAGCAATGTAAAAATTTCAAGCTTCTTAAGATAAACAAACTTTGTGTTCAGCCCATGTAAGCTAATGAGCCAAATTTAAGAGAGTTTTCGAAATAACCTCGAAGTGTGAAAGTTTTTAGTTCTTTTTTAAATCGTCCACCCGAAAATTCTGTGAACCAAACGATACGGTATTTATACGGTGTATGAAATAAAATTTGGCCTTTAAAAAAGAATGGTGGAAATATAAATCAGATTTTATATATATTTTGAATTACACAATTAGTGAGCTAAGTTAATGTTTACTTTTCTTCTGCAAAAAAAAAAAATTACCTTTCCACTACACAGAATTCTGACTCATATTACGTTATATGATGCCATGGTCTATCATCGCGAATGTTTAAATTTTATATAACTAAGCTGCTTGTTAACTGAATGATTACATGCTCCCATTTGAAGAAGGGTACTTTAACTAGTGTTTAAAATAATGTTGAATGAAATTAGAAGAAAAGGAGTTAATTACTATCCCCAAACATAGCAGAGGGGAAACATACAGAAATACACACAAGCATGATTATTTTATTTATTAATTAAAAATGTAAAAATTAATAGTCTAATTTAAATTTTAATTTGCACAGTGATCGCATTTCTTTACGGCATCAGTTGAGTATGACAGCTAGTTGCAATTATATTGGGTACGAAAACTACAGAATAATACTCCAGGCATTACTTTCCCGAGGCCATTATAACACGCAAGCATCCCTTTTATTTTAACACTTATTTTGCAATTATAGAAATTATTCTAAATAAAGTTAAAATAGAAACATTTGTAAGTTTTTGTCACACCCCCATATTCAACTTTAAAAAAATAACTTAAAATTGAATAAAATCAAATTTGATGAAACTGATAATGTTTTTATTGTAAAGTTTATACACATATTTTTTTTAGAAAAAAATTAGATTACTTTTAAAACAATGTTTTATGTTTTAATGATTTTCAATTGTTTTTAAAATGGTAGCACCCTTTATTTTAATGAAATCATTTTATATAAACTTCATACTGAAACGTTTAAAATTATATAAATGACATCCTATAGCTCATACTAATTAATTTTCATAATTTCTAATTTTAATTCTTTAACAAGAAAGGCTAAAAGACTTGTGAAAAGTAATTAAAGGAGTATAAGGAAAATTTATATATGCATACAAAATAAATGAAATAAAACTATACGATTTCTCGATTAGTTTTTTCAGTCAACTAAAATGTATTGCATAGTGCAAAGTGATGATACACGATTACTTCTCTAAGAATGCAGTGAAACCTTTGTATTATTTTGAGCAAGTACAAATGTCTTATTTTTAATCTCTAAAAATCAAAGCAAAGCAACAAATGGAAATGTATAACCAAGAAAAAGAGTAAGAATAAAATGTATAGGAAATGTTTAATGTTATTATATTTGAATTATATTTTCATATAATAAAAATTTTCTTAAATCTGATTTAAGAAAAATAATCAAAAACTCATAACTTAAGAGGGGATAGTAATTTTGGACGCTCTCTCAAAAGATTAATTTTTCAAAGACATTCTTTAAAAATTAATATAGAGTATTAGGAACGTTTTAAAGCGAACAGAGTGGAAATCCTACAGTAAGTTCTGAGCAATACAAAACGTAGATATCGATAGACCTACCCTTTAAAAATTGTAAGCAAACATAATTTTTCTTAATTTATTATTAGATTTGGTTGATTAATTATTCACTAAACATTGTTCTTCGAAATAACACATTAGATATTATTTACGAACCTCGAATTTATAAATCATAGTCAAGTGACGAGCACGACACCTGAGTTAACATTGTTAAATTTTCTTGGTTTATATATATAGGAATGTACTACTACATTATCGTCGAAAAAATGATGAACCAACTCTATTTCTACCCAAATGGTATTACTTCGGGATACATTTTCCGGAGTGAAATAAAATATACAAAAAGTATACTCTATACAAAAATTTTGTTGGTACCTAGCTATGTCGAGCTTTAACCTCTATTCCTTGCAATTTTGAGTGACTTTGATGTTATTAACACAGCGTTTCTCAAACTGTGAGGCGCGCTCCCCGGGGGCGTGAGCATATCGAAAAGAATATTTAATAATAATTATTAATTTGCTGAAAGAAAGCAAAAAAAAAACATTCTGACATAATAAAAAATTAAATACACATTCACATTTATATAATATACTTATAAATGTATCAATACATCAAAGTATTTGATAACAAATTTATCAATACTAAATTAAAAACTAGTTTTGTAATTACTAGTGACTCCTATGGGCTTGTAATGTACAAAATTTAATACTTATCTTGGTAATTTGTACGGTTTATAATTAAAGCCATATAATAGCTTTAGCATCAAATTGTTGCATTCAAAACATTGTTATTGTAAGACGGAGGGGGGCGATAAAAATTATGACAGAAATTTGGGTTGTAAACATTGAAAGTCTGAGAAGCACTGTATTAACACTTGCCCATTGGCAAATAAAACACTTTAGCGTAAAAATAAAAAAAGTTAAATTTAATAAAATACATTAAAATATTATAATTAAAATGCTTTGCGTACAGAAAATTATAAGTTAAAATCGGTGAAAACAACGAGCGAAAGCTAACATTAACAGATAAGGAAGTGGACCAAATAAATAAAAAAAAATATTGTGTCTAACATTGCCATGAACGTAATACACACCTTGGAGCAGAGTTACTTCACCCAGAATATTAAAAAGTATTTGGAAAAAAAGGAAAGACTTGATTCTCAAGTGAATCTTTCATTTTCATTGTTTGAAAGTACTAACGAAAAACAGTAGGATGTTTTAACGAAACAGTTGTAACTTTTGTAAAAATGAGGCAACAGTGATATTTAATGATGGAATTGTAAAATGAGGCATCAGTGATATTTAATGATGGAATTGTAAAAATGAGGCAACAGTGATATTTAATGATGGCATTGTAAAAATGAGGCAACAGTGATATTTAATGATGGAATGTTTGATCACCTTGATCAGCTGTTCAGAACCCGGGAGAAGGCGCGCACTCGAAACTAACGTTAGTGGTCGCGGGGGGTGACAAAATCATCCCAATCCTTTTTTATTATTTTTTTCTATTGTACACGATAAAAATCGTAAACCTAGTGAATAATTTAATTAAAAGAAAGCATACTTACCTACTTTAAAGGACTTTTCAGTTTTTCTGTAATAATTTGAGAAAAAAATCCAATCAAAATAAACAAAAATGTTTCAAAGTTAAAATGTATAATGTTATGTTAATGCCTATAAAATGTAAAAATATTGTTTTAAATGTGCGTTACTTTAATGAAGGGCAGAAATCACAAACACTTTTCACTAACATTAAAGGAATGATATTTGTAGGCAAAACTCTCATATTTTGTTCAAGTTGTTGTAGTTTTATTGCCCTTTAATGATTGACAAATAGCATGTTTTACTTTTGCTTGCTTGTGTCTTTTTGACAGTGGGCAGTGTGTCTCATGGTAGACTTTTGGTTTCATATCTTTCTTGATGGATTTTTCAGGTAACATTTGAAATTTTTCCTTTCAACTCAAACGTTTCATGTGTTTATCGCTTTTCTGAAATTTACTTTCGCAATCATGATTGGTATCCATTATTTCATCAAGTTCTTCCTTGCTTGATCAGTTTCAACTTCATCCAATAAAGATTGAATAGGCCCATTTTTTATATTCTATTCATTTACATTTATAAACCAAAATGAGCCACACAACTCAGCTATCAAAATGTAGCCTGTTCATCAAAAATATTTTGGAACAAAAGTGCTAGCGTGAGATACTCAGTCACCTCCAAGTACCTTAAGATAGTAAAAAACGTTTGTCATTCCTAAAAAAAGAGGGAGATATGTGAGAAATAAACTTTAATTCCCATGAAGACTGTCATATAGGAGGATATTGACAAGGCGATTGGTAACAGTCTTCCCAATATTAAAGATTTCGTGAGCCTGGGGTGACTCAGTGTCCCGCGTGACCACTTCCAGGTTAAACTGTGGTCCGTGGCCCGCCGGGGCGTCCCTAGTGGTTTTCTAGAGGGTCGATTAAGGTCTCTAACTTAATGTTGATTTCCGTCTTTTACAGACTCTGAAAGGGCTCTTTCCTACACTAGATCACTTAATTGCCCTTAATGAAAAAACTCTGCTAGAGAATGTATTTCGATCAAGAGCATTAACTCAGTTTTTTTTTATTGTTTTCCATTACATAGTCATTATTATAGCGTAATATTTTCAAAAAAAATAGTAGAAACACATGACAAAGATAAGGAACTGAATTTATAACGTGCCAATACTATAACAATTGCATATATCTTGATTTCTTAATCGAATTCTTTATCTTAAAAATAAGTACAGAAACCGTAGAACCATTATTGAGACAGCAGATTTTAAATATCACATCTGATATACAACACTCGTAAAAGGAATGCAACATCCTCCTTCTAAATAAAATTTTTAATTAATATAGTTAAGTAAATTACTTTTTTATTTGGAAATAGTGCAGTAGAACGTCGTTTATCCGAATCAATTGGGACCGGACACCGTTCGGATACGCGATTGTTCGGATAACCGAAAACCAAATGCGATCCATGCAGTATATGATACTGGACACTATACAAATATTGAAAATCATTCCATGCGGGAAACGTGCTTGAAGGAAAAGTAAAATAGGTGCAAATTGTCGCAATTTTACCTTGCTTGTGGAAAATAATAATCTTTCGTTGTACCATTGTATACCTTCGTTTTTTCAATGCAAGTTTTCTGATTCTCTTCAATAGCAGTTGTTGAGTAGGACAGCACTCTGATTGCTGTTCGTACCCCTTCATAGCTGTCTCTAACGCAAGAAACGCTCAGCATTTGCTACTTTCGTTGTTGTCCTCGTCATCCGTTTCATCGTTGACAGGATCGGATTCTTCTTGCACGGAAGTCACAATCTCGTCATCATTTAGCATTTGAAATACACAATCTTCTGCATCGCATGCCATCCCAGGTTTCTACATCAACAAAACTCAACAAAAGAGCATATATACATCCCCTCACTTGGAAAACAAACTGACCCAATATTCCGCGCAGATGCTTACCAAATCACACAACTGAAATTCACCAAATATCCCTCACCTTGGGGTTTCCCGTCACTTTTGGCCTCACACGAAACAACTGTTGAGCATTGCACTGTTCGAAAACGTATCCGGACTTTGATTCAGATATTTGACGCTCCTGATAATAAACGTTCGGACAAACGACGTTCTACCGTAGTATGTTAAAGGAAAACAGGAAACTTTAAAATAGTCTATACAAGCAACAAAGTGTCCGTCTTAGGATAAGCGAGAAACCTTTAAATCACCCTTTGATGTGATGGAAGTCAGGGAGGAGTGTTTAAAATCTTGGTGGTCCGTGATGTCAGGCTTTACATAAAGCCGGGGGAAGGTGACGTTCGAAAGTTTAAGAACCGCTGACATAGGTATTATGAAATGTCTGGGTTTTAAATAAGTGTTTTGATTTTTCTGAAAACGCTGTTATTCTGCTTTCCAGGCTGAATATGTGAAAGTAAAGGGCTAATTTATGAAATGTCAGAAATTAAGTTTAGATCTTCAATAAAACAGACTCGTAGGACTCTAAGAATAACAAAAGGAGTCATACATGAAAATTTTACAGGAATAGAAGATTCAAAATATGTTATCAGTACATTTTAAAAGTAAGAAGAATATATTTATTACAAAAAATTGTTTCAACCTTATCTTTAAATCTGATTTACTCAATTTCCAATTTTCACACTTTTCAGCAATTTTTTAAAAAGAAAAACACAGTTTTAGTGTTTGAATTATAGTATTTTTTATGTATGATGTACTTGATATCTTTATTTTGTGCAACTCAATTTTGTTAATGGGACCAATAAACTTTATTTGTAGCATTATTCAAAAAATGTAATTAATTTAAATTATTCTGAATTTTTATAATTTTAAGAAATACTTTTGTAAGAAATGAAATAAAAATTGGAAATTTACAGAAAAAAAATTAATTTAGCTTTTATTTGATATAAGAATTAAGGTTGTACAGTAAATCCTAAAAATGTTATCTTGTGAGAAATAGAATAATAGTTAATTTGTTATTATTTTTGATTTCTTATTTTATGTTATTTATAAAAATACGTTAGCATTATAGCAAAATAATATTTCATTATTTTAAACGCTGAATTTTATTGCATAGACTTTAAAAAAAATTAGAAAAATTAACTCGTTTATGAGGAATTAAAAATTACTTTATGCAATTGTTAGGACTCAAAAAGTACCATATCTTTTTAAAACATAGAAAATCTTTAAATTTTATGATAAGAGCTTTGAAAAGAAACAACATGACAAATTTCATATCCCAAAAATTAAAACATTCTTGTATTTTACGATTGTGTAATTTAGAAAATAACTAGAGAATCCACTGCTAACACCAGAGTTGACACAAGAGGATTATTTACTTTATAATAATTTTGCTTGTCTTCCATTCGACTAAAACAATTTCTGGTGAAAAAATAGTAACTCCACTTCCCTCAAAACTATTCAGTGAAATATTATCAAAACAATAAAGTGAGATTTTTGACACAAATAAGGAACACACGTAAACAGAAACTTGAGAACCGTTGATCTAAGATAGCAATTAACAACTAAATGTGACAAATTACATGCCAAAGAAAATTTTGAAAAGCTAAAAATATATTTGTTCAACAAATGTTTCAATAAAGGGGAGGGGATATCGACAGTTGTATTGTACTTAATGGATTTTGAATAGGAAAATAAGTCACATTATTTTTCTTGGCTGAAATCCTACTTTTGTTTACAAAATATAAACAATAACTGTTTTTAGTCGTAAAATCTGTAAAAGGATTTAAAAGAAGTCTAAAAAATGTTTTAGATTTCATTCTACAACAGAAACAAATCAAAGAACTTCAATTCTTTAAAGTAGTCGTATACGAAATGAAATATTTCTCTATTTAATTAATCCTTATTACGCACGATATATGTGGCCATATTATGCCAGTAGCTTGAATATATTTGGGTGTAAAAATGAGATGACGTATTTATCCGTCTTGTTAGGAATATGCATAGGCTTTTTAAAAATTTAGTAACTTTTAAATAGTAATCGATATAAGATCTCTAAATATTCAGTTCGATGAGGGATATATGATATATTATGATTGATATTTGTAATAATACGATATCAAGTCAACGGTGTTTGAAAGCAAGTTTTATTCCATGTAAAACACTCTCATTAACAATTTTTAACTTTTTTAAAAAATCTTTTCGGCTTCTAATAATGTATGAGCAAGTTAAATTAATATATAAAATGCATTGATATTTGTATGCATATAAATGTATATAAAATGCATTGATATTTGTATGCATATAAATGTATATAAAATGCATTGATATTGCTATATACATTGATATTTGTATATAGCAAATATTTGTATTTGTAATATTTTTTCACAAAAAATTAGTACAAAGAATATGACAATGGTAAAATAGCGATCTTTACTGATTTCAAGCATAGTTATAGAGATAAAATATTTCGATGCAGTCTTTCAACACAAGAAAGTAAAATAACTAATAAAAACTTAAATACAATCAATTATAAGATACTCATAACGAAATAAAAAAAAGAGTAACTACATAAATATATTGTTAAAGAAACATTGCGGGTTTTTATGACACACACAGATTACTTAAAAAGCCATTCCCTAAACAAAACATAATATTCTTTTTAATGTCTTTCTTTTTGTAAAGATATTATAGATGTTATTCATTTATAGCAGTAAAAAGAAAAATATTAAAAATGTAAAAGAACAATGTATAATCTAAAAACATACAAATGTAAAAACAAAAAATCCTAACAAATTTATTTTCCGAATTCATTTTTTTCTAATTATCTAAATTATATTAAATATTTAAAACAAATTGCTGAGTATAATAAATTAAATTTTAAGAATTTCTTAAAATTTCAAATAAATCTACATTTATTTCAGCCAAACTATATGTTTCACTCAACATAATATTTCAATATAATATTCACACAAGTTCTTCCTACATGTAAAACAAATTTATTTTTAGTAGAGAAAAATTATTATTCATATTATAAACATATAATTATTTAGAATACAGAAAAATAAAAAAAAGAATATTTTTACAGATAATCTTGATAAATTATTAGTGCTATATTATTGACTTACTAAATTGTGCTATATACTATTTACTCTTTTTCTTTCTTTTTGAAGAATGCAATCAAGCAAAAAAGAGAATTATTTTAGAAGAAAATAAAGACTAAATAGTTAAAAAAAAATGGAAATTGAAGTGTTGATATTAAAATTATCATACAATTATATTACATTAAATTAAAAAGTTCTAAAAATTTTTTAAAAAAATCAATTAACTACACATTAAAGATTTGAATTAGTATTTTTATATAGTGTAGTTAGCATTAGTTTATTTACAAGTAGTTCACTTTTACAAAAATGCATCTTTGATAATGACTTACGATACTGCTGCTTCTGAAAATATTTTTGCCTCTACTGGCATTTCTATTTGACATCTGTGAAACGCATTCAAAACCAGAAGGGTTTCGAAGAAATGGCAAATATAGCACCTGCATCGTTTGTCAGATTCCTTCAGGTGGAACCGATAGAACCGAACTCGTGGTGCCAGGTTCATGACAGTAAAGGGGGAGGGAGTTGATAAATTCTACTCTTAAAATAAATCTACATAAATTCAAACCTTAACAAGGTACAGCAAATGAAACTTGACATTAAAATAAACTTTACTTATCTTTAATGAGTTTAGGATACTAGAAGATACACTTTTTTTAGCAAAGAGACATAATTATCTAGCATTAGGAATAAACTGATGTTTTGTCAGGTATAATTTGATAATAAATTTAATCCACGCCAAGATGTTTTTTACTACAGAATAAATTGTAAAATGTAAGTATTTTTTTTAATTTAAAAGCCGTTTCTTAATAATTAATTTACTTTTCCCAAGCGTAATTCTCGTTTCAAATATTTTACAAGGAAAAATTTCTCTAAGAAAACTTTCTTATTTTTGTACATTGTATTGAGTTAATCATAATAATCCAAAGGAAAGTGGTAAACCTTAGATTAACGCCCTAGATTAATACATTTTTCTTAGACTAGATAGATGAGTAGGAAAAAAAGCTTCTTTAAAAAAGGGAAAACTAAGTTCGATGATATTTAAAAATAAATTCAAAAACGATTAGGAAATAAAATGTGCAATTAAATTTTTCATAATAAAGAGAATAATAAATGCTTTATTCTATCGTGTTGCGTGAGCAAAATCGCACTGTCACCTCTTGGGGGGGGCTCAAAGCTTAGGCTAACGACAGGCGTAAAATTCTAGCCCTTAGCCGCGATGAATTTCGTGGACCTTGATCTGATGTTTCTGTTGATCAGGTGGCATAAGCAACAACAACAACAAACAACAACAATGCTTTATGCTTCTAGTGAATCAATAGATAAGTTTGTTGTTGTTGCTATTTATCCAATGCGATTGATAGTAACATAAGAAGAACCTACGATATTCATCGTGGCAACGAACTCGTTGCACGCCTGTCGATGTAGATAAGTTTAAAACTCAGTAATTGCTTGTAGATGTAAACTTAAAACATAATTTAACTTATGAGTGTGACGTCAATTAATTTATGAAAGAACATGTTTTCGGTTTTCCCTTTTTAAAAACCTATAATTATTTTATTAAAAATGATTATTTTTTAAATGTTCTTACTGGTATTAACCAGTAAGATGTATATGTAATTTTTTAATGTATGAATAATGAGAAAATTTTTGAGAAATGTTTCTGCTTGTTTAAAAATCCAGTCAAAGCACAAAAATTTTTAAAAAAAACAATTTTTTTTTTTTTTTTACTCTTTTTCTTTTAGTTGAATAAAAAACAAAAGCTATTTTTATTCTTTTGTCCCATTACTGGAACTGGATGAAAAATAAATGGTAAGCATATATAAATAACAACGTCCCACAAAGCTACCCCTTGAAAAAAAAATTACTTTTTTTCACCTGTTACCCACGCTTTTTTCAAGCATAGTTTCAAGAAACTCAGTTGATTCGATGACCTATTTTTTTCCCCATAGAAAATGCTTACTAAGAATTTAGTTTACAAGCCTCGTCTCTCTCAAGTGACTCACAATATTATAGATTTCAGTGGAAATAGCTAGTTCAAAAGATCGGCAAGAATGTTACCATAACTATTCGGCAACAGGTCGACCTTGACAAACAAACAGTTTTAAATGTTCGCTTCCTTCCGATTTTAGTGTCTGACGAATCTGCGGCAGCTGGCGGAGCGACGCAGTCTCACTTACGGAAGCGAATTTCGGCAGCTTCCCAAATCTTTTCTCATCATCAAGGTCAGAAGCGAAAATCGGAGTAGCTCTCTCAAAATAAAACTACCGCAATCCTAGCAGATCCCAGGAGGAAATTACTGAAATTGCGTGGGAAGTAAACGATTCC
>BMAO01000759.1:0-22530 GCA_019973975.1 Trichonephila clavata | reverse complement strand
ATATGGTGTTGGACTATTTTTTTTTTGTTTCTTACTATTTATTCATTCATTAAATTTAATTATTCTAATTGAATAGTATAGCTAAAGAGAAATCACTTTATCAGAAATTAGGCCATCTCAGGTAGGATTCGAACCCACAACCACTGGATTAGAAATCAAACGCGCTATACATTACGCTACACGGAACAACGAACAATTTTCCTTTCTATATATGGCGTTGAACTATTATTTGTTACTATTTATTCATTCATCAAATGTAATTATTCTAATTAAATAGTATAGCAAAAAAAAAAAAAATCACATTCTCAGAAATTAGACCATCTCAGGTGGAATTCGAAGTCCAACGCGCTACCCATTGCGGTACAGGGTGCAAAAAACAATTTTCTTCTCTGTATATGCTGTTGGACTATTATTTTTGTTCCTATTTATTTCATTTTTAAATTTAATTAATGAATTAATGTTTGTAAGAACTATTAACATCAAGTGGCATCCATTACAAGATTAAAAAATTTTTTTAACTTGAATGGATGAATAGAAAGTATTTTATTAACGATTGAAAATTTGAACAAAATATATAAATATGTATATACAGGGAGAGTAATAATGGTAGAAATCGAAAAACAATGATAATTTGGAAGATTACAGAGCGAACTGAACGATTCTTCATATAATGCTATTAAATGATTCTGTGGTGAATAAGTAATAGTTATTTTTTTAATAAGATAAAATCTGTGTTACGTTTTTCATTAGTAAAATTCGTTACTCAAGGAATTGTGCTGTGCAGCAGCACACACAAACCTCTCTTTTATGGGAGAAGGGGTTACATTCTAAGAAACACATTGACGGAAGCGTCGAAAGGTAATCTTTACGGTAAAAAAGTAAGGGGACGGGGAGGTTGAACCCTCAAACCCCACCTTTGAGTACGCCACTGGTGCTATGTAACATCAAATTTTATATCTATGTAAAAGCTTATCGTATTGCATATTGCTTTTTGGAAGAGCTCGTAGGAGGGTGTTCAGCAATTTCCTCAGCGTTCCCTCGTGATACAGATGGGGTTATGCATATTCAATCTGTCATGCTCAAAGTGCTCACGTGGCGTGATGTGGAAGTTAGGACAGTGGGGTGTCAGCTCATACGTCCTCGTTACTTGACGGCATTCAAAATTATATACAAGTACCATCGTCAATAAATCTCGTGTTTCTTTCGGGTGCAACGGTAATAAACACTCAGTGTTCCCTCTTTTGAGGCACACTTAATTGCTTGGAATGGCAATTATTTTGAAGTGAGACTAATATTTTCTGTTGGTGAAGATATATTACACTTGTGATGTTTGTTTCATACTTAATTTATGCATTGAAATATGAATGTAAGCCAACTTTGCAAAACTATTAAAATCATTGAAATAAATTGTGTCTGAAACATTCAAATAAATTATTACTAAATGACAAAATTAAGCATTTGGTATGACGTGGATATGGAGATTAGGTGGCGATTCAAGTGCCGTCTCGTCATTTGACAACCGTTCAGAATTAAGTGTAGCATTGGACGTGGTTGGTGGAATTCGTATCAGGAAATACAGATCCAAAAAAGATCTATAGACAAATTTAAGGCTCTTCTTCGTCCGGTTCTTTGGAATTCGTAAGAGTAATGTTGATCCTATGGAATTCATATTTTTTCCCCTCCAACTCAAACTAGTATGTCTATTTGAATGCAATAATGAGCATTTGAAAGAGCAAAAAATAACAAAGGTTTCTCTTCAATTACACATTTAACTTCCTGTATTTGAAAATATTTCTTAAAAAGATCTTAAAATGTACAAACGAATCATTAAAATAGACATTAAAATTAGACAAAAAATTCAATTGAAGAGAAACCATTATTATTTTCTTATATATATACATGCACTTTACTGCATTTAAATCTATATAATAGTCTAGGTTTGAGGAAGAAAGTAGAATTTCTTTTGGATTTTCTTAACATTCGCGGATTCAAAATGGCTGATAAACAGGAATTTTCAAGTTTTTTTTTTAATTTAACATAAAATATTTTTAACGGTAAAAACTGGTTTGTGTGATATTAGCCTGTCTGTATGTGTGTAAAGATCTTAAATGTTTCAGAGCACATTTTTAAATATTGGAACATTCGTCTTTTTAAAGAAACAAATAAGCAAATTGAGTAGTATTCATGGTAAAGTTCTTGTTGTTATAAGATATTTTTTTAAAAAATAAAATGCTTGTTCAAATTTTGAAAAGTATAAAATTCAAGTGACAAATCAATTATTTCATGTAGAAGCAAGAATTGTGGCGAATTTCACAGCATGAGAAAGCTTTCGGCAATTCTTAATCTATTTAATAATAGATTAAGAATTGCCGAAAGCTTTCTCATTTTTAACACCTCTACACTTAGCTCATATTTCTTGATTGTTATAAAGAAAATTAAAGTTAATTGTGGGCTCACACATGAATGAAAAAAAAATTTTTAAAAAGCCTTTCAAGGCGATTATTATGGACGCCAGTTTTGGATGTTTTAGATGATAATCAATATCATTAAGCAACATTGCTTGGTGGTTTTTCAAAATTTTTGTTTGTTCGGGGGGGGGGGAGAAAATTAATTTACTTTTAAAGAAATTATCTGAAACTTTCCTGTAAGAAAGCTTTGAAAAGAGTGAATGAACTTTATTTTTGATTTTCATTTAAGTCTTCTATCGTATGAAAAATATATGTGAAGGTAAGTAACTGGTTTTTGATCATTTTAATTACTAAAAATTATCATATAAACATCCTTATCTTGAAATAGATTCGTATAAATTTGAAACAGTTAAAAATTTTACCTACTTTAATTATTACCTCTGATAACAAAATATCTCAAAATCCAGAATCGATTATACCTGGCAAATGAGGCATTTTGTGGACTGAAGAAATTTTTAAAATCTAAATTTCATTCAAGAAACACAAGATTTTTAATTTACAAAAACTTTTACAAGACCAGATCTGACATATGCATCTGGGACAATAATAAAACTGGAAGAAAATCGAATGGCATCTTTTGAGAGAAAAATACTTCGAAGGTCGTAAGGTATAAGTGAAAACAATAGCTGGAGAAGAAGATACAATTTTGAATTATACAGAATTTATAAGCAACCTGACATCATTAAATACATAAAAAAATAGAATGAATTGGATGGCCCATATAATTCGAATGCCAGATGATTATGTTGTCAAAAACGTACTACAGTTCAAAGTCACTGGGATTTCAAAGCACGAAAGACCAAGGCTGGGATGGACAGACTCAGTGGAATCAGACTTGGTGATTATAAATGAGAAAACTTGGAGAACAAAAGTAAACAAGAGGTCATTACGGAGGAACCTTCAAACGAAGGCACGGGCCCACTGGGGGCCGTCTTGCCAGATATGATGATGCTGATATCATATAAATCATAAGTTTAAATATCAATGAGTGATTAAAGATTCATTTTTTCTATTAATGCTGCATTTTGAAACAATACGAGGGCTACTGGTGATGGATCAAGTAATTTTGAATTTCGATCAAGCTATGAGGATGGCCCATGGTTCCCTTTCTAAATTTCTCCTCCACGTTTACGTGAGGACTTAGAGGAATAATTATTAGAACAGGGAAAAGAAAATGTGAATGATAATATATTCGCATTCTTCTCTTTAAATTCATTGAAACAAAAATTAACAATACTTATAAACTAATTCTATGTAAGTATTTTAATAATCTTTTTCTAGGTAGTGCTCAAGATATTTTACAATTACATAATTTTATATCTTATTTTGATTCAAGTAATAATACATTATATTCGTCGTTACATATATAACTTTTTGAAAACATGTTTGTCATTGAATGCATTTGTCTAACAATTTAAGGGAAACGCGGCGTTTTCTGATTTTCCTGTTCATGCGAAGAGGAGTTTTCTTTCTTTTATCTCTTTGGGTATTGCAATATGGAGATATCAACAATAAAAAAAAAACTCTCTCGATGCCATTTTATTTCAACAATTACTTAAATATCGATTCAAACTTATGTGAATCAAACAACAGTATCTAGATGATACTTTCTCACCAAATCATCATACAGCTGAAGGCCATCGTCTAAGGGAGGGGGGAGCGGTGCACGTCAAATCTGTCGACGCTTAAACGTCCTCTCATTGGTGTGGTGTGGAAGTTAAGAGAGAGGGTGCCATCTCAAGTGTCGTCCTCATCACTTGACCATGGTTCAAAATTACGAGGTCCGTCGCCAAAAGCCCTCGAGTAGCTAAATAGTGTGACGTTTATATTCACTTACTCACCAAATCATCTAGGAGTCAAAGTTGCTAACGAATCATTTTTTAATTTTTTAAAAAAAAGAATTATGCTTACAAGAAATAAATATGTATAAGGCATTCCGCATATTTTATAATTTAATTTATTATCAGATACTGGAAACAGTGGCGCGTATTTAAAAAAAGAAAACTTTGCTATTTTCAAAAACATTTTCCTTTAAGCATATTTCGTATTCTAAAGCATGAGATTAAAACATTCTAGGTACTGATCCAAGGCAGATAAAGATGACTTGAGGTACTCATTTTTGTTAACATTCTCCAAACTATCCAATACATTCAAACCTGTTTCCACATTTGGAAGTCTCTAAAAGATGACGATTAGAATTTTACTTTTTACTAAAACAGGTATTTTGTGATAAAAAGGCATCAGTTGTGACGATAGATTGCAATGCTAAACCGCCTCCTTTTTTGTGTTTCCTGATAAGATTAAGTTTATTATTTTTCTCTTACACGTACTTAACTAAAACAAGAAAAAAGGATTCGCGTGATTGTGATTGTGTGTCCTCCAACGTTGAGAGCCAGAAATAGTATTCAGTTCTCCTAACGAAGAATCAGCCTTTTTTTTTTCAAAATGAAAGAAGTTATGGCGAAAATTGGCTCACGAGTTATTAGTCAGAAAATCAAGTTTAAGATATTATTCACACTTCGCTGAATAAAAGTGTTTTTTCTTTTTATTCAAGTGTAACTAGTTCTGAACTACTTAGAGTTTCTTTTTCGGAACAATAAATAATCATGATTAGGCTATATTGTTTTGTGAAGAAGGCTTAGATTCGTATTAAAGAAAGATCTTTTTTAATTTTAAGAAATTACACTATCAATTTCAAGTAAAATTTTTAAAAAATGTATTTTTTAATTTGTTGTTGTCCAAATCTTGTTGAAAGATGACTGAAGGTCGTATTAATTAAAACTAACATATTGGAAAACATAAATGAGTTATTTTAATGAAAATAATGGCTTTTTTTTTTTAAAAAAAATTGTGGTCTTTATTTGAAATATTAAAAGCCTTATTTAAACATGGATTATATTTTAGAAACTGAAATATTTTCCAGTTAAAGCTATAAAAATATTTAATTTTTAAATGAAATTAATTTTTTTAGGTATTTTATAATATTTAAAATCAAGGTGTTAAAAAAGCACAAAAATTCATGACTTGCACCAAAGTAATTTTTTCTCGTGAGAATCTTTTTTTCTTTCTTTCTTAACAAAAAAAATAAGTTAAAACTTTCTTTTATAATAAGTGGGGGAGGGAGGTACCCCCTGTCCACCTAACGGCGGACCAACCCCAATTTTACAAATTATACAAATGTTTTTATATACTCCCTTCTCAAATTGTAAAACTGTAATTTACATGTATTATGTAGATCTATTTTTTTCAACATATTGTAAACAGGAAAAATAAATATATATTGAGTATATTTTGTGTAGTTAATGTTTTATCTTCTTGTAAACTATTGTTTCACCTTAAAATAGTATATAATTAATTTATATCTGAATGTTTAATACGTTAATATTATTTTCCGTTGTATTTATTTTATGATTAAAATTGTAACATTCGTAAGCAACGCCGTCCTTTACATTATACTGCCGTTTCAATGGAAACTTGGCGAAATATTGGCGATACAGCCAAATTAGCATCACTTTTGGCAACCAAATTTGGCAATCATATGAATGCTTCTGAAAATTAGTGGAGAAATCTATAATATCATGATATATGACATAAACGAATTTTTCGAGAAATAGCTGGAAGGTAAGGGGGACTCTACGCAAATCGTCCTTGGCGCTCCTCTTTAGTTAAATTCTACTTATTCCGATCCATTTTTACTAACTGTACCAAATATATAGATAAGTTTATTACAGTATCAAGGCAAACTTTTTATATAGAAAGATAATGTATAATAGCATCACTACTTGCTATAATATAACTACTACATATGAATCAAAGTAATCTATTTTTATTTTTGTTTCGAAAGTATTTTTCCTTTTTTAGTTGTTTACACAATACTTTCAAAATATATAGAACTATAAGCTCTCTCTCACACATAATTTTTCTTTTCACATTTTGAAACCATTCACTTTGTAGTTTTTTTGTTGGAAATTATTTGGTTATATACTCGTACCAAGAGAGAGAGAGAGAAAGAGAGCTGTCACAATATCGGACACTGTCTTTGGAGCGTTATATCAATTCTAGAGGTTTTTTTTTTTTTAAAGATATCGACATTAGAGAGTATACTTTAATATATATCATCGAACATAATAAAAAAATTCGACTCTGTTGCTAAACATTCAAGTAAAGTAAATTTTCGGGAGTAGCCTTATAAACTAAATGTGTATTGGAATTTATGCACCCAGCTCTTTGATTCCCCGATCCATGGTTGATTGTTCATTTCTTCTGAATTTTCATTTACAAAATATAAATCAGTAGTCCTCAAACTCTTTTTTTTATCACATGGCCGATAACTAAAACCCTATGACCTTGCTATTGGGATAGGAATTTTCCAAACAATTGATTTCGGTACACTAAAGGACCAAAGAATTGATAAATTGTGGCTTTCAGTGAAACACATGTTTGATTATTATACATAAAAATTGCATTCAAATAGACACATTCTCCTTTCTTTTAAGAGAGCTTTTGAAGTCCCGAAATTCAAGAAGCGAAGATTTTAATTATCTTAAGCGTAATTCATTATCATTATGTGTAAAAATTAGGTAAAAAGAAAATTTTGTCATTTTTATACAAAGTATAATATTTCCGAGGATTATTTGTTTCGTAGAAGGGCTTAGTCTGTCGTAGCTCCAAAGCCCTCCTGTTGGCGGGGCGTGGAAGTTTGGAGAAGGGGGTTCCAGCCCTGGTGTCGTTTTGGTCACTTGACCATGATTTAATTTTGTTTGACCCGTCATCATTAGCCCTCGTGTTGCTTCAGAGTGGGACGTATATTAAAATCCGAGGATTGTTATTAATTGTTTATCTGTTGTTTTAATAGGTGTTTTTCTTCAGTTATTTGACAGGATCTCGAACATCTCACTCATTTATTTTATTTTTAATTATAATTCTAGGCCACTAAAATCCCCGTAAAACAGCGTAATATGTGTATTTCCTTTATCTATTTAAACGTGTGTCCACCACTACAAAAACTGCAAAAAAAAGAAGAAAAAAATCCGTTTGAGGAAAGACAGTTGCTTAACATCAGGAACAACTCAAAGAATATATTGAGAATTTTCTATCGGAGGTGAATTTCTTTTTAAAAAACGATACCAGACAGCTCACCAAATCTAAAGATCGACGAATTGTAGATAATAATTGCAACCAACTCCAGTTTAGCTTTTCAACCATTTATAGAAACGTTCAAGGAATGACTAAGTGATGAAAGTTGAAAAATGTAAGTGGAAACATTTACATAAAATAGTAAGGAAATGCAAATTAAATAAAATGGGCAAAACGCATTACTAAACGCTACAGTAGAAACCAGAACAAAAAATTATGTATTTTTTTAGGAGAGAGAATCCTTTTCTCTCTCTGTATTCATCCTCCTTATTCCCCAAATATATCTCCTTCGGATTATTACCTATTCCCCCTTCCCCCTTAAGACAATCATATGCTTGATAAGCGTATATGTTATAATAAAGAACTAAAAACAGCGGTGTCGACATTTTTCAAAACGTAAAAATAAATAGCTTTAAAAAAAAAATTTTTAAAAAAAAAGGGGGAATTTATAAATTAGCTTCTCTCTGGGAAAGTGTTCCGTATTACTAAAGTGTATATAGTGACAAATAAAATAACTTTATGTAAAATATGTAAATGTTCTTTTTTTTAATTAATTGAAAAGTGACGGAACTTTTTTGGTCACCAGTTGTGAAAGGCTTGTATGTGTAATAAAATAGAATTTGCTAATCCAAGTGATTTATTTATTTTTTCTTTTTTAACTGGCTGTTCTTATTTTACAATATTGCTGTTTAACGAATATTTAAGCTCTTTATCTTGTCTCCCCATTGTGACAAACCTGAATATTTACTTCCTGCTAGTATAATCTGCACTAGAATTTTCGGTATGTTTTGTTTGTTTTCATTTTTATTTTTCTATTATTCATTATTCACTTGTTATTGGCTTATTTTATTCTCTTATTGTTAAACATTTATTTTTTAATACCTGTTATATTCTTATATATATATTCAATTGCATGAAGAAATCCATTTGTAGGTTCTTAACAAATGCGAAGAAGGGTGTTATAAAGTCAGTTAACTTTTCCTTTCAGTCGTAAATTGGATTTTTGCTACTTAATTTTCAAGGCATACGTCTATTATTAGGCTATTCCAATCACTGAGTTGAACTGAATTGATTTACGAGTTAATGATTATAATTACTCGTAAATGATTATAATTTTTGTATTTCCTTGCACCGCCCCTCAAGTATAGTGGTTAGCGATGCTGACTGCTGTGCCGTAGGACCTGTGTTCGAATCCCGGAGAAGGCTTGGATGTTTGCAAATGGAGAGTGCCCCTTCGCGGCATGGGGGTACTCTAAATAGCCATCGAGCCCCAAGTCTTCTCGTGAGGTTGGTAGGAGGCCTCTGAACGCCCCCAGGTTTTTATCTCTCAAAATTGGGGTGGAAACGACCCAAAGGTATTGTTACCTGCATGGTACTCAAGGCTACGGCTTATGCCAGGCGTACAATCTAGCCCTTTGCTATGATGAATTTCGTGGCATTCATCGATCTGGCGCATGTCGATCAGGTGGCATTAATAACTACAACAACATATTTCCTTGCATACATATTATTATTTTATTTAATAATTCATTCACTTTATTCTCACTACAATGATATACATATAATATAGTCGAAAATATAAGTCTTTTTTTTTAATTTTAAAAGGCTATAGATTTATAAATATTTGAACTTTTTTCCCTCCAAAGGAGGATGACTATAAAAAAAAGCAGATTTTTCCAAAGACTCGTGCAAAATATTGAATGTATTAGAAAAAAAAAAGTATGTAACAGATTTTTTGTCCTTTTTATTTCTACATTGGAAGAAATTTTTGTATTTTTCCTTCAAAGATAAATAATTTGTATTTAATTTATCCCTCACAAAAAACGAGATGATGAAGAAAAATAGTTGTAAAATTTGTGCTATATTTTACTGCTCAAAAGGAAAAGTATTTCATTGTCTGCCTCTTTTATGGAATTATAAAATGGAATTAAGCTATTTTAGAGAACGTAGTCACAAACGTAGGTAAAATGAATGAAAAGAAATAAAATGAAAATGAAAGTTTTAGATACTCATAGAAATTGTTGTAAAAAAATAATTTTCCTGATTTTTCTTCTTATTATGAACAAAGAGGGTATTCAATTCATGTCTATAATATTTTTGAAACGAAAGGATTATTACAATAATAAAGAAGTTTAGTCAAATATCAATTTTCCTTTTATTACTACAGTGAAAAAAATCATGTACTATAAATCAGAGTATTACAATCAAAAGTACAGGCATGAATATATAAACTATCATTTAATAACTTTATTCTGGAGGAATGAGAATATACGAATATCATTTTATGCATCTACATGATTACCTATAATTTATTTTAATGATTTATTATAACACAATATGTTACATTATAAACATCTTATTTTACTTATTTTTGTTTTTAAAATATTTTTTTTAAAGATTTTGACCTGATTAAAATAAAATTATGTAAAGATTAAACAAGTTATAAAATGGTATGGTATCCCAATCTTTATAATATGATTGAAAATTATGTTAATTAAGCAGATTTTTGAAATGACTGATAGTACTACCATCGGAAACTTTTACCTGAGATATTTTTTGGGACTATAACTTTTAATCCCCATTTATTACTCTTCGGTCTTATAGATCGTATAATTCAAATAACCTTATCGTAGTCTGTAAATCAAGAAAGCTTATAATAAGTATTCTATTTACTATCAGAATCTTGTCTCTCTTGTAACTAAAATAGACAGAAAAAAAATTATTTGCAAAATATGTGTGATGATGTATACTCCAAACTATATAATAAAGATTAATTTAATTATTTATAAGAGTTTTCGTATTGTTTATAATTAATTAACAATATAGGGTTAATTTACATGTTTTTAAATAGTAACTACTTTAGCAATACATTGCATTCCTGAATCATCTATCTGATATTATCTATACATATATAAATGGATGTTTGTACATGTGAAATGGCTTCACTTCAACACCGTTCAACCAATCACTATGAAAATAGGCATGTATATGTATTTTTTGTGGAGAATGTTTTTGTGCTATCTCCTTTGTTGCAGCTTCCCACCAGGTGGTGCTACAGCAAAGCAACTTCTGCACCGTTCAATCAATCGCCAAGTTGCCAACGTGGTAGCCAAAAATGATGCCATCTTGGCTCTATCACCAACATTTCGCTATGTTTCCTTTAAATCGCCATTATAATGTAGGGAACGGTGTTGCTTGCGAATATTACAATTTTAACATAAAATAAATACAACAGAAAGTAATATTAACGTATAACACATCCAGATATAAAATTTTTACACTATTTTAAACGTTCATTACACAAAATTTGTAACAATGTTACTTTTGCTGAGCAGAGATCAGCTTAGGAAAGTGTTTTCAAAAATCGACCCACAAGAGAATTACGAGGCGTTATAAATAAAAAAAAATCCTTTTTATCAGCAATTAACTTTCAGACTTAAAATTTAACGAACTTTTTTTTTTTTTTTGTTCAGCTCAGATATGCAAAGAGCTTTTATTTTTGTTGTTTAATTTGCAATTTACGTAAAATTAACTCATTAAAAACTTTTTTATCCTTCAATCTGTATTGTTTAATTTTTCAATTCCCCCGTGCGAAGAACGGGTGTACTGGCTAGTTTATATACATATATATATATATACATATATATGTAATTAATTCTATATGAGCTTAACTAAAATATTATTGCAGGAGTTCCTTGTAATATAATGACACATCTATGAATATTTATAATTAGAAATATGTGTATAATTTTAAAGTACTTGTATTATTCATATTATTATAGTGAATTTACAGCAAAAAGATTAGGAGTTATCAGTTAGAAATTTTGGATCCTTTTATAGAATACGAATTAAAAACATGCTATCTGATAAAGAATTGCAGTTTTCAACTCATATATAGCACCAGGAACTAGTGCTAGAAATGATACCATATTTAGAAAATAACGGGGTAATAAGTTTCTAGAAAATAGGTACTTATTTTTTATAAATAAATAAAAATTCTGAAAATTTGGGGAGGGATTTGGATTGTCTTTTCATCTTCTTCATCTATATCATCAATTTTACTCTTAATTAACTCGAGTAAAAATTAATCCTTAAGCATGCATGTCTAAAAAAGGACTCAACTCTTTTTTACGAACTCCGATAGAAAGATTTTCTTTTGTCCTTTTATGTTCACGATGTTGGATCTGTTATCTTTGGATCTCATCATTCGCCTTATTTGTCACGCATTGAAAATCCCATTGATGTACAGCTGTGTTGCTGTTGAGAGAGAGAGAGATAAAAATTAAATTAAAAGAAAAATAATCCACTTCAGCCAAAAAAAAAATATTGATTAAAGTGACATTCGCATTTCGTTGACTATTGCATTACAAATTCATTATGGAAAATGAATGCATCATTATGTGATATGTATAATTAAAAATTGATAAAAATAGTAGAAATGTCAGGGCAAATATTTTCCCCTTCAAAATTTAATTAATAATATTTATGTTACTAGAGATATATTTTTTTCCTAAATGCATACCTCTTTGCGTAAAGATTATGGCATTTATTGTTTAACGTACCTTTTTGAAAAACAAGATCATGAGTTATTTTATCAGGGATGGGTAAATAACGCCCCGCAAAGATTTTGTTTTTGTTTTTTTGCGGTTCACGGAGACGATTAGACAGGGTATATTTGTCTTGTTAAACTAATACTAAAATTAAATGTGCTTGCGGCTGTAGATAATTTGAAATTAGCACTATAAATAAATTGAATAAAACTGTCACTATTTTATTTAACTTATATTTATTAATTTTAGGGAATAATTTATACCTTCTCTGAGATGCAAAGTTAACTAATGAATGCAATCATTTTGAAAAAAGGTGCGGCTCTCTGGTAACCTCCGTCACCACAATGTGGCCTTCCAACCAAAACAATAGTCCACACCATCCAAGATGTTTTATTCCTTTCCCACTCTCTTCTATTATATATGGTTCAGTGACGGACGCAAATATTTTCTTCGTCAGGGGTGAGCTCTAACAGGGCCAACACTAGCAGTTTTGCCACCCTGGACGAAAAGGGAAAATGCCGCCCCTCTATCCAAAGCAAAAAAGTATAATTAAAATAGATGAATTGTGTTCACACAGATCACAGGAGTGACCAACCCTTTGAAACTTTGAACTTTGAAAATTTGTACTATCAAGCAATTTTTCAAATTTACACGATTTGGCTGTCAGATACTGTTGTAGATCTGAATCAACATATATTTGTGAACAATTGTTTTCTTTTTTATGAACATAACAAAATCAAAATATCTTTCAAAATTAACTGAATTGATTAACAATAAAATTTAAATGTGTGCTTTGGTCTCATTTATTACATTTCTTTAAAATTTGCACTACTTATACTTATGTTACAAATATGTTCCTTGCGCAAAGGTTGTTATAAGCTTGTAAGCAACATTTTTTCACCTTTTCATTTGTTCGAACAGTTGGAAGTGGCACGCTAACTTATTTTTCATCTGAAAGTGTGTCACTCTTCCTAAAAAGGTTGGCCACCCCTGACATAGATACACACCTATAAAACTTGAAATAATTCTTGCGAACAAAAAGTCATAAATAAACAAATATATATTATTTTAAACCTTGCAAAATAACTCGAAATTAAGGACATAATTACCTGTCATAATTTCAAACGAGTAAAATGTAAGAGAAGAAATCGCCTATTTTAGCAGGCCAATTTCTTCGAGAAAGATTTTACTGATGGTGGGGATCACAGGCTTTTTTTTAAATTTTATATCTTATAGTAACTACACTCAAGAAAAAAATAAAACATCTCCTGTGGCACTCCATCAATCAGAAACTCTTATTACCACTGCTCCCTTTTAAATAGCTGACACCGGACACTGTATGGTGAAAAGAATGTCTGTTGTGAACCAACTCCAGGATGGGGAGAAAGTTAAAGATACGTAAACATATTAAATTTCAGGATTTAACATATGTTCCCGCTTCGAACCCTTCAAGTTTCAACATAAAAGTAAACTTATATAAACATACAGAGTACAAAATAAGGAAATAAGTTACGTTAAATGAAGTACCAAATTCACATCCAATAAAATTTTAGAAGATATATATATATATTAAATTTTTTGTAACAAAAGAATATTTTTTTCAAATCTGATCCAAATGCCGTCCTTAAAACTTGCCGGAATCAAAAATATCTAAAAATTTAATGCTAAATCATGCTAAATGGCTGGTTTTACGAAAACAATAAAGCTCTGTAAAACATGTAACTTATTTCTTACGTATTAAAAGCATTTGTTTCATTTAAAAGGGTTTTTTCCCCTGAAAAAACGGTTGTATTTCTTTAAGTAAATTCTCTGCTCAGTATTTTTGACAATAGAAAAAAATTGATTGTGAAAATAAATACATTTTTCATAAAAAAAAAAGATTGTATCGTTGATTGCAGATATTATTAATTATAGTAAGGAATTATAAGTATTATAAAAATTGCGTAGTATATTAAGTATTAATAATATTAAATATTACAAAAAATGGGCATTTTGTCCAAAAATGAGATTTTAAAGTGATACTTTAAAAAGAAATATGAGAAAAAACAATTAATCTCAATATAAAATAAACAGAATGTTTTTGCTTCGATTTAAGAATTATAATCAAAGTTCTGTATGTTGCTTAAGTTTTTTAAAAAAAATCATTTAAAAAAGATTCAAAAAAGGAATTGCTGCATTATGGAACTGTTGTAGATTTTAGTTAAAAAATATAGCAACTTTGCCTTTCAAAATACAAACCACAAATTCTCTTCAACTCTATAAATTTAAAAGAGTAAAAAAGTATTATGCAGGGCAAAGTGCTACTAGATTTAACATGCTGCATGACACGCGGTATGTGTGTATTACACATACAGGATATAGTTACTGTAACATACAATACCCTTGTATTAAAAAGAACTCGCCCCCGGGTGGGCTCGAACCACCAACCTTTCGGTTAACAGCCGAACGCGCTAGCCGATTGCGCCACGGAGGCTCGGTTTCCTAGGGGAAAAGTAAGATTGATGTCATAATCTTTTACAGTCATCAATTCATAAAAAGATTAGCCTTAATAACGATATCGCATATGGGGGCTGTGCTCAAGTGAAAGTAAATATTTAATCAAGATTTCTGTGCAATTGAATAAATACATTTTTTTTTTCGTAAATTGCTGTATAGACTCTTTCAGAGTTTTTTTTTATTTTTAAATTTAATATAATTCTGGAAAGTCAGTGAAATAAAACTGGTATACAGCGGAAGAGATATCTTGCCGTTTTTTTTTTCAAAAAGTTCTGTTTAATTTGCTGGTAAGCCCAAAAGTTTACCAATTTAAAATGTTTTGCATATGTACCTCTAAACTGCAGAAATCAGTTAATATGCCCATTAACAAGGGATCCGTTAAAGTGCGAAAAATTGTTTCTCATTTTTCAAATTACCTTGATATACAGAGGCGGATCAAGGTAGTAAGAGGCCCCATGGGCTTAAGAGTCGAAAAACTAAAATAGTGAAAAGAGTCGCTTACTTTAAATTCTCAAAATAAAATGTATTGCTATAATAAAAAACTCATCAGCTAAAGAAAAATCTTAATTGTATATAAAAAAAATTAAAACCCTTACTTAAGAGCTTACAATTTTGCTATACAGTTTGATTTCTCTTTGGCAAATTCATCAATTATTTTTACCATATCTATTTTGTCCAAAACATTTTATTCTGTATATAATATGGCCATGTTGTTCAATTTGTCTTTTCTCCCATAGTACTTCTTAAATTATTTTTTATCACGTTTTAAAACTAAAAAGATCATTCACCTGATGCATTCGATATCGGTATTGTTAAAAATATTTTCAAAAGTTTTTCTACATTAGGATTTCTTTTGCATTCCGATAAATTTCTAGCGGGGGTTTCATTGTATCTTTGTTTTCTTTTCATTTCTTGTTCCAAGGTAGCGCAGTTGGTTTGTCGCTGGCCTTCTGCACTTCATCAAGCTTGGGCCCCTACCAGGGCTGGGGGCCCCTGGCGGCCGCCAGGTCCGACACCCGCTTAATCCGCTACTGTTGATATATATAATCAACAAGCTACCTATACTGGACACTCGTTAATCTGCACATTACCTGATAGACACTCTCTAAAGTGAAAATAAGATCTTTGTGTGTGGAGGAACAATAGCAACATTTCTGCATTTTTTATTAAACGGAATTTATTTATTTTTTCATATCTAAAGAATAACATTAATACAATCAAGCAAACAACAAATTAGTTGATAGAATCAATCATCAATCAACTGAACAATTATAATACAAATAATCAAAAGGTTAAACATATTATTACATATATACTTAATTGATTAATAATTTAAATATCCATTCATTATACCAAAATGTAAATTTTTACTAAAATTTACCCTTTTTTTTTAAAAAAAATAATAATAATATATCTGTCCATTAAAAATAAAGAATCCAGTTTCAAAAAATCAAATATTATTATCTCTCCTCTCCCTTTTCTGCAGAACATTTGTATAAAATTAAAATATTCATAAAAATACATTTACAATTATGCGTAATATTGTTGATTTAAGTTTCTTTTCAATGCATGATTTAATCAAAATTGACTGAAAAACTGATATTTTTATATTTTCGTTTTTCCTTATTGATCCATTTGAAATGAATTTAAATGTTTCTTTGCTAACCGTGTGGTGAAGCGGGCAACCAGGAAATAGGTGGTAGGCCACCCAATAGCCTCCTCCTTCCCTCCCATATGTAAAATCCTAATTATAAAATTTCCACATAATGGCTCTATTTTATCAGTAGACATTCAGAGTTTTTGTGACTGTTTAGAATGGAAATTCCGTATTTGATGTATCCAAGCATTCAAATTTCAAGAGTTCGCTATTGTATCAAGTGTCTTCTTTTTCATTTCTGTTGAAATCTTTCCTATTTGTATAACATAAAAAGTAGGGTTATTTCAATGCAGTTAGATTGGGTTGTTTTGAATATCGATGAATTCAAACTTGAATAAAAATTCAATCCTTTGGTGAAATGCTTATGTAATTTATTTCAGCTTTCATGGTTAAAAATATCTGTTGATTGCTAAAAGGCATATATCGTTTATATTGGAGTGGCTAGTACTGAGTGGGCTCTGTATCAAAATTCTTTGGGGGGGGGGGGGGTTTTGAAAAATAAATAAAAAGGGTTGCATTATTTAAACTTATATGAAAGCGCCAAAATGTTTCACATGTTAGGGCCCCTGCAGCTTGGGAACCCGATATCCTTGATACGGTGGTAGCTACGCCCTAATCGTTAACAAATTCTCCAAAGGCTTTTTCTTTACGGTATTATTATTTTGAGCTTTGATGGTTTTTATTGTAGAGCCTGCAGCATAACTCTGATGCCATAATAGATTGGTTTCGTATTTCCAAAGATTGTAATGCAGCAGAGCTGGTGCACATTAAAGATGCGTCGTGCTGAGGGTTTGAATCCTAATAGCACTAAAGCCCCGCTGTGTCGAAGGGCTGATGTACATTAAATCTGCCTATGCTCAAAGTTCTCACGTTAACATGGAATGGAAGTTTAAAGAATGGCGTACCAACTCAGGTGTTGTCTTCGTCACTTGACTGTGATTCAAACTTAAGAGATCCATCGCCAATAACTTTCATGTTGCTTCAAAGTGCGACGATAAGGAACAATCAGTCACATTAAAGGAACCATCCTCGTGATTTAACTGTGATTTAAAATTACGCGATCCATCACCAGTAGCTCTGCACTCTGTTTCTAGAGTGATGTTAATATAATCCATCTAAGCTAAACTAAACTCAGTGGCGAAACAGCTCATAGGCCTACTGTGACCACCTCAGTTTTCGTGACCTTGGGCATTGAGGTGCATTCTCGGAGGGTCGGTACACAGCGCGAAACCCTTTGGGAGATCTCGATTCTCCGAGTAAGTAAATAAGAAAGTAAGTCAGCTGTGGTCAGAGTCTGGCACTAAAACCCAAAATGTTTAGTTTCCTAACAAGATTGGTACTCCTTTACTAACCCACTGAAGGAATGAAAGGCTGAATAAACCTATCAATCAACGTAATTTTTGCGAGTTTAAGTCTAAAAAATAAATATTATCAACATATTTTTAAAATACTGCTTTTAGAAAATTTACACTTAAAATGGCACAAAACCCTCAAATGAAATTCTTCAAGCGTTGACTATTAAAAGCCGCATAATAAGAAAAGTGAGCAGAAGCTTAAGTAAGTAATACCCTTAAACATACACACTGTAATGTGAAGAGGATTGTGGTAAAATGACTAAAATGTGAAGAAAGCTTTAAAGATCTTTTGAAAAACAACATATAAAAAGTTTCTCCCACCCCCGGGCCGTGGACCGATACCGGCCCAAGGATCAAATGATACCGAGTCGCCCAACGTACATCAAATCATTTTTATTTTATTTACTGTGATGTATTTCTCTTGGGTTTGTACGATTTTTCATGGAAATCACCCCCCTTATATTCATTTTTTTTTGTGTAACTGTATTTAAATACAATTAAATTAAAATTATTAAATCGCAACAATCTAAAATATAAGCAATCAACTTCCTACCCTCAGAGGGCTGCAGTAAATTTATCAATCGTTGATCGGTCATCGAAGTTGAAAACGTTGGGGGGCACTGTTCTATATGATTAAAAGAATCGATTAATTTCATACGTCGGATTTAATTTGTTTTTAAAACTTAAAAAAAGAATAACTAAAAACAATTGTTATTTATAACACACATATATAATATACTACGTAAGTGTGTGTGTATACTCGGTGAAAATTACACATACCGGATTTTCATGCTGTTAAAGTGAACCTTCGCCTTTAAAAGTATTCGCCCCCGGGTGGGCTCGAACCACCAACCTTTCGGTTAACAGCCGAACGCGCTAGCCGATTGCGCCACGGAGGCTCGGTCTGCGAGGTCGAGGGTTAAATAGATAACATAATCTCTCAGGTTAATTACATTTTAAATAAACATTTAATGTACTAATTATAGAAAATATTTAAATTTTGACAATAATATATGTAGTGATAATAATGTTATTTCTTGAACTACTCAACAAAATGTCTCGAAAACATTTCCAAATAGTTCATAATTTCAGCCAGAAGCGTAGAATATATATACAAACACAAGAATTTATTCACTTTCAAGATTCATTTATTTTTAAATTTATACAAGATAATTTTACACATTCAGTGAAGAAAATAATTAAAATATCAACCTTATTTTTATTTGTTTAAAAAAAAAATTGCACTTTTTACTTAAAGTTGTATTACTTTGTGCTTGCCTTGCCTGCTCTAAAAACAGTACGCCCCCGGGTGGGCTCGAACCACCAACCTTTCGGTTAACAGCCGAACGCGCTAGCCGATTGCGCCACGGAGGCTGTGAAACTGATAAAAATAGATAAGATTTTGACGGTCGTCCTTTGATAAGTGGTTTAATTGATCCAAGCGTAGTAGGTATACTTACAGTAAAAGTTTTGGACTTACTTTTCCGTGTAGTTATTAAAAAATATATCGATATCAAATTGGCATATATGGATGATTTTCTTCAATGCATCTTTGATTAAATCTAAAACATTTATTTTCTCAATTTTTTTCTTTTCATTTTTCAAAAAATGTATTTTTTTCCCCTCTTCAAATCCCCTGGATTAGCAAGGAATCGGTGCAATAATCTAATAAAAAAGTCGAACCGGACTAGAAAACTAGCATAAAACAAACTATGCACAAACAAAATTTTAAAAAAGCTCCAAGTGGCAAAGCTTTAACGAAAAGGAATTTTTCACATCCATATCCAATCCATAAGACGAGATTGTTTTTTGCGTCACATTAAGAAGCAACACGAGGCTGCAGATAATGACACTCCTCATTTTGAGCCACGGGAAAGTGACGAGTACAATACCAGAAATGGGACCACCTCTCGGAATTTTCCTACCACGCTGCGTGAGGACTTTGAGCCACGATGTGCAATAACCCCGCTACACGACGTCTTTAACATGGCATCATAACTCGTACCCAATGGCATATACAAACCTCTCTTATGGGGGAGGGAGTTATATTCTAAAGAACACGTAGGCGTAAGCGCGAAAGGGTGTAGCTAGTCCTAAGTGGACCCTGTATCAAAAATTTCTTGGGGACACTTTAACAATTTCACGAGTTTTTGCTTACATATGTTCTTAATATTTAACTTGGGGGGGGGGGACAATGATACGGTGGTAGCTACGCCCCTGGTAATATCTATGGTGAAAATTACAAATCTTTTGATCTATGAGGGGAATGGGGGGTGAACTCAGGGACGTCATAAGGCATGGGCCAACTGGGCCCGGGCCTCACTCGCAACAGGTCCTTCGTCTCGTTCTCGACACAATCTTAATAAATTCATTATTCAAATAATTTCAACGGTCAAGTTATTCCCGGTTGCGTTCTCCAAAAAACTGGCAATATGTATATGACTGTCGTCCATGTTTTGAAATAAGCCTACCACCATACACATCCATACTCATTCCATCAAATGGCGGCAGTTGGTCGAGCCGGTTTGTGCGATTGTCAGTCATTCACATCTATTTGTTTCGGGTTATTGTTTGTACGAGTATTTGACACCGTATGCTATGTACTGTCTACTTTTATGGAACATAGGGAGGCCTATATTTGTGTAGGGCACAAGGCCTACTTTGAGTATGGGCCCAGGGCCTCAAGAAGTCTTAAGACGTCCTTGGGTGAACCCCCAAACACTCCCCTTGCGTACGTCACTGCTTGTACCCTTGGTTTTAATGCGACAACATCGACCACGAGCTCGAAATCATGATCATTCGGTTGTCGCGGCTATCCACGGAACAAGAAAAAGGTAGGGCAATAAAAAAATATGAAGGGAAAAAGTATTTGTGCTAATATATATAGAATTGCGAACGAGAATTTGATGAAACTGAATATCTCATTAAATAAATTGGAATTTTTTCAGCAATTGTAATTAATTCTCATAAACTGCATCTCTAGTGTGGATAAAAAATTTAATTTGATATCATGTTATTGTGAACACATTTTCACAAAAAAAAATTACTTTTCAATTGATCTAATTGTAGTTTAACTCTTGATACATTAAAAAATGTTTTTCTTTCCTTTTTTATTAAAAAAACAAACTACACTGCTGGCCATCGTAAATGCAATACCAAGAAAGACAAGAGATAGCACAACAAAATTTATTTTGTAGATAACATGCTGACCAAGTATCAAATGATTAAATTTGTAGACTTCTGTGAAGTGTGATTCCTGCCAGAATCAGTAGCCAGAGTAGCCGCCATTGTTGGAGATCACCGCTGCCACACGTCTCGGCATTGATTCAAAGAGATTTTGGATGTGTTCTTGGGGTACAGCAGACCAAGTAGCTTCCACACGTTGCCAAAGTAGAATTGGTGTGGCAGCTGGGGGTGTAATATGGGTCAACCGTTGAGCACCATGGACCACATGTTTTCTATCGGCGAAAGATCCGGAGAGCGAGTCAGACAGGGAAGCAATTCAATCTGGTGATTGACGAAGAACCTTTGGACAATGCGTGCCATGTGTGGTCGCGCATTATCCTGTTGAAATGTGGCTGTGGCCAAGCCCTGAAGGTAAGGAAGGACAACTGGCTCCAATACCTTCGGAGATGTATATAGCGCTGGCTGTTTAAAGTACAGGCAATGCATACTAGAAGAGTGCGAGAGTGATATTCAATACCACCCCATACCATAATACCCGGTGCAGGACCAGTGTGGCGGTGCATAATGCAGCTGTTCAGCATCCTCTGTCCACGGTGTCTCCAGACTCGAATCCGGCCATCGTGGTGTTGCAGACAGATGCGTGACTCGTCAGTAAAGACAACTTCATTCCTTTCTGCCGCCCATATCCTGCTTTCATCGCACCATTGGCGGCGGAGACGTCTGTAGTTCTGCGTCAAGGGTAGACCAAGCAATGGACGTCTTGCAGACAGACCACTCTGCTGTAAACGGCGTCGAATGGTACGCGCAGACACTGAATGATGCGTTACAGACTCAATGTGATGTGCTATGGTTCGTGATGTCACTGAACGATCCGTCACTGCCATGCGCACAATTTGCCTGTCCTCGCGTGAAGTGGTGCACTGAGGTGGATGCGATCGACCACGTCGGTCCATTGTACCCTCTTGCATCCAATGGTCACATATCCGCATTACAGTTGTTTGGTTTCGTCCAACACGACTACCGATTTCCCTGAAAGATAATCCACAATCTCTGTAGGCCACTCTATCCTTCCTCTGTCGAACTCGGATACCTGATCAAAAGCTGATCGCTGTTTTTTACGAGACATAATTGATCGTTTTTTTGAAAAAAACCACAAGAAAAACGCAATTGCCGAACTTGAAATCGTCGAAATCTCCAAGCCTTAAATAGAGCTTTGAGGTGGCGCTACAGGCGTGCCTTATGTGTGTCTGCGCTGAAATTCTAATCATTTGCATATCTCACCTCTGCTAATACATGTTGTAAATTTCATGTTATTTGCGTGCTTCCTTCAGGGTGTTGCATTTACGGTGGCCAGCAGTGTATTATCAATATTTAAAAAAAATTCTTCGTTTCATGCAAAAGATATTCAAACTTTTTTTGGTGTTTGCAGGAGCGTAACTAGATGAGACAATAGCATACACGAAGTAACACATTCCCTGACAAACGGGTGGCCTTGCAAGCCACTTCTGACCCCCTTTTGCAGCAGACGAAGGACTTCGATGTTTCAATATCGAACTATTACCCGACAGTTAATTGTTGATGGCTTGCACTCATGACCTCGTGTTATAAGAAGACTGCCATTGACAGGTACGCCTTAAGATCTCTTGAGGCCCTGGGCCCCTACTCAAATATAGGCCCCATCA
>BMAO01000757.1:34635-128188 GCA_019973975.1 Trichonephila clavata | reverse complement strand
AAAAGTAATTAATAGAATCTCGGGTAAATTAATATATTTAATGATACAAGATAGCACAGTTACAAAGAACAGACACTTAGACAATTACAAGACAAAACATTTAGAGAAAATAAGTGAAAATAAGTTAAAGTTTACATAGTCCAGGATTGGACATCGAAAATGGGGACACACGCTTGTCCAGATCCAAACTCTCTCTGACGATACTACAGTGTTTCGAACAGTCACACTTCCGGTCCAAGACAATACTGTAATGGCGCGGCACCTACATTTCGGTCTTGGAACTATACCGTGCGTTACAGACTCCCCCTCTGTTCCGTTGACGTCTCGCTCGGAAACAGGAGGTACTTTTTTTGGGGGCGTCCTCTTTTCCTTAGATGAGCTTCTTCTAAGACCAGGGTGGTCCATACACTTTTCCTACGACAGGAATCTTTGATTGCCAGGGTGGACTTCTTCTGGACCAGGGTGGTCCATAACTTTTCCTATAACAGGATTCTTTGATTGCCTGGGTGGCACTTCTTCTGAGACCAGGGTGGTCTATAAACTTTTCCTATAAAAGGATTTTTTTATTGCCGGGGGCACTTCATACGAGACCAGGGTGGTCTATATACTTTTCCTACGATAGGAAATTTTTGATTGCCAGGGCGGCACTTCTTTTGAGACCAGGGTGGTCTATACACTTTTCTATAACATGAGTCTTTGATTGCCGGGGCTGCACTTCTTTCATGACCAGGGTGGTCTATACTTTTTCTATGGAAGTCGTTGCTATTCGATGGGGACCCTCCCCCTGGTTGGAAACATGATTCAAATTTTTCCGCTTTGAATTAATTACAAATTTAAACTTTGATTTTTAAATTTTATATATAAACAGACCAAAATTAAATTTGACAAAATATTACTAGCAGAATAATAGTACAGTATTATGCCACAAAAAATAATATCTTACTTTCTTACAATATACAATTCAAAAATTTTCATGAATCACAAAAAGGAAAAATAAAAATATTTTCGTTTTTTTTTTTTCATTTTTAATACATAATCAAAGTAAAAAGTTTTCAAAGTTTTAGCTAAAAAAAAAAAAAAAATACATATATCATAAAAATGATCAGAAAACACTTTGGAAATATTATAGTTAAACAATACTGATGTATCTGAAAAAATTTCTTTACATATAAAAAAAATACTCTATACTATAATGCACACTTGATGAAAAACAATAAAATTCTCTAATTTCAAATGTGATAATTAATTTACAAATCAATATTAATGAGATTAAAATAAAACAAATTCTTTAATATTAACTATCTTCTAATTTAGTACATCAAAACCAAAATAATAATATTTATATAATATTCATTATTAATCAAAAGAGTTTCAGCAGTTAACATGAAATGGATATATAAAACAATTCAAATACGTTTAAATAGAAATACCGTTCATAATTTAATTCATTCACTCTGAAGTTATCAATAGTACAAACTTGTTTACACTTATTAGAAGTATTTGAAAATATTTTCCAAAAATTTTAAATAAAAACAGAAATGTAAATACTGTATCAATAACATACAAGGTTTTAAATGTTATATAGTAATACTTCGTAATCAATCATATACTTTCAAAAGAATTATTTTTATGTTAGGCATAAAAAGAACAGGAAAAAAAATTATTATAAGAATTGCAATAATTTCTTGATAACAAATCCATATACGTGTAATTAGCATAAAATTCTTAATTAGGAAGAAAATATGCACTCATAAATAATTAACCTTCAATTATAGCTTTAATCAGATCAACCGATAGAATGAAAATTTCGTTTTCAAAAGATTAGGAAAACTGACAAATGAATATCAACTTTAAATTCAATTATGTTGTTTTCCTGTAACACACAATATATACTACGAATAATAATAATAATCTTATACACACACACAAATAACAGAACATGATTATTTAGAATAACAACACTTATCTGTTAACAGGTTTTCTGGATGAAAATATTCATTCGCAGGGTGCGAATCCTTTTATTGTCAGGATGACAAACACTTCCACACCTAAGGCTGTGGGGAAAAAAAGCGAGAGAGAGCTGGGGTCGGGCCGACGTTTAGGCGCCAATTGTAACTGCCTCTTATTGTCCGGATGACAAACCCTTCCACCCCTAAGGCTGTGGGGGGGGGGAGCGAGAGAGAGCCGGGGTCGGGCCGTCGTTTAGGCGCCAATTGTAGCTGCCGCTTGCGTCATTACTTGGGGTAACCAAAAGTAATTAATAGAATCTCGGGGTAAATTAATATATTTAATGATACAAGATAGCACAGTTACAAAGAACAGACACTTAGACAATTACAAGACAAACATTTAGAGAAAATAAGTGAAAATAAGTAAAGTTTACATAGTCCAGGATTGGACATCGAAAATGGGGACACACGCTTGTCCAGATCCAAACTCTCTCTGACGATACTACAGTGTTTCGAACAGTCACACTTCCGGTCCAAGACAATACTGTAATGGCGGCACCTACATTTCGGTCTTGGAACTATACCGTGCGTTACAATACATTATATATATTGAGAAACATATGAAATTGTTAATGATAAACTTAAGAATTATTGCAGAAATTGTTAGAGTGTTTCTTAAATGCTTCCGATGTACTCTTTGATGAATTCAGTTATTTGTTCAGATATTGTTTTTTTATAAAATCAAAAAATATTTGAATAAATTTTAAACAAAAATGTGCCATAAGAACAGACAGTTTATACAGATAATACTGATTTTAGTCTATAGTTTAATAAAAACTCTTTGCTACCACATCCTGCGATGGACAAATTAATATCTAAAATAAAAATATGTAATGCTTTGTCAAAAGAAAAAAATCAAATTATCTAAGTACTTGGCAGCTTTGTTTTTATGACAGTAGAATGCAGACAAGGGGCTTGGGATCATTGATAAACGGAAATTGAAAAATTCCCCCGTAACTGGGTAAAAAGTGAATGAAACCTATATTTTGTGAATTTTGTTTGATAGAGTTTGGTACATTTTTAAAATAAGATCCAAAATTATGAGATTCTATATTTTGACCAATTTTTCACATTTTAAATGTTCTTGATCTTATAGCTTCCCCCTCTCTGTTAATCCTCACGTGGCGGCCCTCGTAAAATACATGTCAGATGTATGTGGCTCGGCGTAAAAAAAGGTTGAGTACCCCAGCTCTAAATGCTTGACATCTTGTAGCCAAATACTTTACTACCGCAATAGCACGTTTGAGTAAATTGTGGTAATATTCTGTATCTTTTCTTAGCTGCTCCCGTAATTGTTTATCTAAAAAAAGACTTATTTTCTTTTAGTGTCAACCAAACTAACATTGAATTTATATTTTCAATAGAATTTTCATGATTTTCTAAACAACTTCTTACGTGTTTCCAATAAGAAAAGCCAATTGTGTATTAAGAATTTGTTTCAGATAAAAATTGCAAGTGAAACAAAAAACACTACCTATACTAGTTGAATAACAAAGCCAAGATCTTTCCAGCACCTGGCCATTTTTAAGTTTTTTAGTGAAATGTTTATTAGAAAAGTATCTTTTTTGTTCTTTGTATTCTCTTAGCGAAACAGAATATATACATTGTTTGGATCTTTATTTTGAAAATAACTCATTTCATGTGGAGAGATATAATCAATAAAATTATTACTTAGTGATTTAGGTCACGAACCTACATAAATAATCCTAATCTTCCTACTCCGTGTCTTTATTCTTAAATAATTCAGAAATGTGTATTTGTACTTACTTTTTACTTGAAACCAATAAACAGGTACCTAAGTATCTTTTAATATCAGGTATTATGCATAGGACATAGCACCAAATCAGTATAATATTGTAACTTATAGAATTCTTTTACGCAAAAATAAATGGCTACAGAAATAGTGCCACTACGTTTGTATAAATGCTCTACGCTCATCGGCGCCACTCTATGATAGAGACTCTATCATAGAGCAGCGCCGTGTACAAAAGAGTGTAATTAATGAGCTGTATTAATAATAGGGTGTAATAGACTGTATTAATAGACTGCAATTAATAGAGTGTACTTAATAGACACTCTTTTAATTACACCGAGCAACAAAATTAAAGTTTTGGAGAAGTACAAAAGAGGCTTTCAGTGGTTTTTATATTATTTAGTGTGCTGATTTCGAAAATGACATACATTTTTTCCCATCACATCAGGATTTTTTGTAAAATCGATATTTTTGCTAAAACTTTATTTGAAAAGGAATTCTTTCGAACAATTTAGCCTGGGCATTTTGGCAATAGTGGTTTTTATCCAGTTAAATCTATGTAAATGTTGGTTCTTGATGAGGCAAATCAATTTCTCAGCAATTAGATAAAAATTGTGTGAGTGAGTGAATATTAACGTCGCACTGTTCAGCTATACATGATTGATTTTGGTGATGAACCTCGTAATTTTGAACCATGGTCAAGTGACGAGGACGATACCTGAGCTGGCACCCCTTCTCCTAACTATCACACCACATATACTGGAGAACGTTTGAGCTCACGATAGATTTAACATGCATCGCGCCCCTACACAGAGGGTTTTCAGTGGTACTAGTCTCGAACTCATGACATGCCTGCCATGAGTCCGGTACCTTGGCCACTAGCAATTAGATGAAAATAATTGTTTCTAGACCTCACAGGCTGTCTCTGATCATGAGAAAAACAAGAAAATCTCTTGAGGTTTAAACATTTTACATCCAATTATAGTGTAATTTCTAAAAGAAAATCAGCAGCATACTACTTTAATTTGTTTGTATTAAGTTGTTTACATAAAATATATAGTCCAGAGTTTCCCAAACTTTTTTGTTCCATAGACTCCTTGCCATGTTTTTCGGTTTGGGGTAGATCCCTGTTTAATTAATATTGAATTTTTACATATTTATCAACTTAAATGTCTTTTTGACAGCTGATACTACTACTCCTACTTAAAAAGAATTAAATTTCTAACTGTAATGAAATATAGTGCTTAAAATTTAAAAAGCACATGTTAATTAATTAAATTAAAAGTTAATTAATAAATAAAACGGTCAAATAAAATAACTAAACAACAAACAAATGATTTTAATGGGAGGGATGAATCTCTAGCACTACAATATCAAATTTTCAACATTTGGTATCAATCCTGTCTGATTTAACCTTAAATTTCCTCTGTTAGTGACCATTTTTTTTTCTTTTTTGAGATTGGCAACCACGCTGAAATTCCTTCACACTAGGAAAAGCAATGAAAAACTTCCTCACCATATTCCATAAGTCGTAACAAATAACAAGTTTAAGTTTTTAAAGCCAAAATTGCTGGCATCCGCTTATAAACTGTAAGATCTTCATTAGTGTTTATTGCGATCAGTTCCTATTGTAATGTGACATTTTCCCCCCCAATATGACCATATGAATTCATTACCTACTGTGGTATTGCCATAGTCAAAGCATTCTCAAACCTGGTTTAAAAAACTGAATAAAAGTTATTTAAATGTTGAACGTAGCTTAAAACGTTCTGACAGGTTGTCTGTGACAAATTTGGAAAATTCGGGACCCACAGTATTATACTTCTTTAGCTTAACTCGGGAAAGAAAAGCTGAAATGGTTCTTGTTTTGATAAAATTTATGCTGTCACCTTGTAAATGCAAATTAACCTCATTATAAACTTAGTAAATAAATCTGTTAAATAGTTGAAATTTGGTTTCCATTTTTGATTATACATTTTTATACATAAAATCATGATCTAGTTTAATTAGAGTCACTATCATAGACCCCCAGTTACACCTCATGAACCCCCAAATTAATTTCTGGTTGAGGTAAGAGGAGGTCGTCATAGACCCCCGGGGGTCTATATAGACCACTTTGGGAATCACTGATATAGACGATTTTCGAAATTAATGATTATTAATTTCCGTGTATTCGGTGGTAGGGCGGAAGAACAAAGGTAAATTTCTCTTGCTCTTGAAAATAAATTTTATATGGTATTTTATTTTTGGTTTGTGTGTATTTTTTACTGGTTTATTATTTTATTACTATTTTGATTGTAAGCACTTTTTCTGTTTGTTATCTTCAACGGGGAATGGGGAATCCGGGGGCCCTGGGCTGCAGCCCATTTAGCCCATACGTAGATCCGGCCTTGATGGTTACCAAAGCTAACTTTCAAATCTTGATGGAAAATCTGAAAAAAATCGCTAAACTCAGGAAATTTGCTAAAAATGGTAACAAAGTTTTTAGTAAAGTATAATCCATTATCCATTATATGTTTTTCTGTTGCTCATCTTTTTTTTTAAACTGAACGAATTATTTAATTTACAATGTCTAATTAGTGGATGAACATTCCGTTCCTCAGTGGGGAGTGTGGCGAAAAGCACAATAGATGGCGCTCCCACTTTCTCTGTATATATAAAATGCGTATTCGTTTCGAATCCGATTCAGTTCTGCATTAGTTTATGCACAAATTCTCAGACCTACTCTGATCTACGCGTGCCCAATCTGGGGACACGCAGCCCGTACTAACATAAATTATATTGAAATAGCCCAAAACAAAATCATCGGAATGAAAACTAAAGCCGACTAGTTCATGCGAAATGCAGACCTCAGAACCGCCCTAAATCTAAAAACTATCAGAGAGGTTACTAAAACCACCTCCATTATATTTTTTGAAAAAATAGACAACCAAATAATAATAGGGTGATTGCTCGCATCGAAAAATACCCACTAAACCCCCTTTTCAATAGACCAATTTTTAAAATATCCCTCTTCTCATAGCTTTTACTAACCCAACTCCGCATCAAAATTCTCATTTCCCAACTTTCCGAATGTAAATTGACCAAACTCACTCTCCTCCAATGGGAGAAGAGAAGGGCGGCCAATAGCAAAGCTCTCTCTGTTTCCCGGCGGGAAACAGGTACTTACTAGAACGGGCTTCGCTTACTAGTAGTTTTTAGTATTTAGAATTAATAGAAAAACTCACTAAATTTTGTAAATATGTAGAGTGTTATTAAAGCATAAAAACTATCTGTCTGGTCATGAATGTGTCTAGCAGAATTTATTTGTAGTAATTAGTTAGAGAGCATTCTACTATATGAAACCACACTTAGTAAGAGGCGCTTTAGCATATCGCACCTTAATATCTAAACAACAAAGATTCTAACATTTTTTTATAAAAAAAAATCCGATTTCGATGGAATATGGTGTGATTGGCATGGTGACAATTTGGCTGCGTGGTGATGCTAATATATTTAAGTACCCAGGCAACAAATAATTGTCCATATATGAAGCAGTCTGTGTCTAGATATAAGCCACTCTGTTTTAAAGGTAGGACCTTAAATTTGTTGATAATAATTGCTAATGATAATCGAATAGTGAATTACAAAAATCTTCCATAAGTATCAATATTTTGTGGTACATTTCTGCTGCGAAATCCATGTTTATCTTTGAAATTTCCTTGCGTATTCGACTGAAAATATCTTCAGCCTCTCATTGCGTTGGAATTGAGCTGTGTCAATTGATGTACGTTTGAAGTTAATTATTTCAATAGCATTTTTTTATTTTTTCCCTTCTTCTTGTTCCTATAATTTTCCCTTTTTCTTTAATGTTTAGAAATTTTATAGGTTTTTATTTTAACTTTTTTCTTTTTAAGTACAGTCAATTAGCTTCAGTAATTAAAAATAATGCCTTGCAGGAAATCAAACTTAGGTCATCATTCTCACAAGGCAAAAGTAGTTCAACGAGTGTAATTGCACATCAAACTTAGAAAGAACGGGCATCAGCAAACGAGAAAAACAGACTAAGAATGGCACAAGCATATGCTGAGGGTGCAGCAAAGCAACAGGCAGTCAAACTTGAGGATGCACATTTGCGAGAACAGCATTCATGTTTTGAAACATCAGATCTGCTCTGTTCTCAACAAAAGGAACACAGTAGGTTGCGAATGGCTGAAAGATGTCAACCAGAAACAGCACATCAGCGTCAAACATGATTTTGTGGTGAGCAATCACACAATAACAGTCACCTTGCATTCCGGTACAACCCAGTGGAAAATTATAGGTTGAGCCAGCATGTTCACATCTGCACAATGACTGAAGTGTATTCTTATTGCAATGCTCTGAAATTTAAGGAAGAACAAAAGGAATGTTTTATACCACTGGAAAAATTAACCTGCCTCAACTTGGAGAACCACCAAAGCCATTAAAAACTTTGCTTGTCAGATATACTGCGGAGTCAAAACATTTCCTATATAACATCAGGAGATATAATTGATGTTTCCAAATGATATTGTTTGGAGAGATGTGTATTTGTGAACACACCTCTGATTTAACAGAAATATCCATAAGCATTGTAAAACTAACCCATTGCCATCGAGCAGTGGTGCACACAAGGGGGGGATATAGGGGTCCAGACCCCCTCCCAAAGCCCTTGAGTTTTTTTTCGATTGATGATCGTCCTATATATATATAACGTAAAATTTAATTAAGTACAGGGTTAACAAGAAATAAGTTGCTCACTTCAAAGGGCTTTAGAATTCGTCCTATTGGTCTCAATGAAGTAAAATTTTAACTACAGATGCAATATTCAGGACCTACTCTCGAACCTGGCTAGAGGTGTGGGAGGAAGTGAAGGACGACTCGCCTTAATACTTTTCAAGTATTTATTCAGCACACTGATTATTAACAGACACAATTCAAGCATTAAAATAAGATGAGATGTTCCAATAAAGCGCAGAGGGGATTTAACTACGAGATGCACGAATTCTGAGAATCCCGCTATAAAATTGATCCTCCTTTTATGGATCAATCCCCTACTGTAATATTTGATTTACAATTTAGCTATGGTGACCAATCGTCACTTAAATATCCTCAGCTGTTTAATGCCCGAAACGCGCTATCAATGTTTACAAATACCTGATCGGTAGATATCTTTCCTTATCGTCAGCTTCTCTATATTTCAATCTCCAGGTAACTCCGTCTATCCGTTAATTCATCTATTCACCTATTGATCTCGCTAGCTAGAAAACCTATACTATATATGTAACTGACCTAATCTGCACATATCATGGTTTCTTCTTCCAAAAGGGCTGGTTGTGAATGGTAGCCCAAAGATTTCCCAAGAGGATTAGGGGAAGGATGCGTATAGATCCGTCACACAGATAATTCAAATGATGCCCTTGACACTTATTAAATAAAAAATAGTGCAAAGTTCTGCCAATAAATGGCGCTATGACACAAATGGTATTTATTTGCATATATTCAAAATCAAAAACAGCATTTGTGTTTCAGAGCATGCCTTTTAGCATCATTCTTTGGATAAAAGAAAGTCAGATTCTGCTAGAGAAGTATTGCTTCTCTGCATGCTCATTATGCCTACGCTGAAAGAAAAAGCTTTATATATATTGTAAAAACTGTTCTACCAGAACCAGAAATCCGTTGCAGCTGTGAAAGAATTCCACCATATGAAGCGAATGCGAAGAGTTCCAATGTCTCCATATGCAGAGGCGGATTAAGGTAGTTGGAGGCCCTTGGCGGTAAAAGGTTTGAGGCCCATGAACTTAAGTGTCGAAAAACTAAAATAGTGAAAAGAGTCGCTTACTTTAAATTCTCAAAATAAAATGTACTGCTATAATAAAACTCATCGGCTAAAGAAAATCATAACTGTATATAAGAAAAATTAAAAACCTTACTTAAGAGCTTACAGTTTGCTATACAGTTTGATTTCTCTTTGGCAATTCATCAATTATTTTACCATATCTATTTGTCCAAAATTTTATTCTGTATATATGTTCATGTTGTTTCAATTGTCTTTCCTCCATAGTACTTCTTAATTATTTTTTATGACGTATTAAAACTAAAAAAGATCATCACCTGAGCATTCGATATCGGTATTGTTAAAATATTTTCAAAGTTTTTCTACATTAGGATTTCTTTCACATCTCGATAATTTTAGCGGTTTTCACTGTATCTTTGTTTTTTTCATTTCTTGTTCCAAGTGGCGTGATTGATTTGTCGCTTGCCTTCTGCACTCATCAACGTGGGCCCTACAGCGCTGGGGCCCTGGCGGCGCCAGTCTGACACCCGCTTAATCCGCCACTGTCCATATGCCCTACACAAGATGATACAGAAATTTGAAATAACTGGACCACTTGTTATTCTTCCGGGACGAAAGCATATCCCGTCTTGTAGCATCGAAAATGTAGCTATCACGGTCGTTGAAATCAGCAGTCAGTTTTCGGATGTTAGTGTGAGTGGGCCAGTTGTATCCTGTGTATTGGATATGCCGTATTCCAACTGTGTGAAAAATCTTACGGCGGATTTTGTTAACACGCTTTTATAAGTTTCACTTGCATGTAACGGAATCTTAGAACTCGATTTTTACCCACTTAAAAAGATCGGATTCATTCGAAATTTCGCATACTTGTCAAGGACTGATGACAATACAATAATTTCATAATTTTGTCCCATTGTCCTTTTCAGGATCGTCAGGAATAAGGATAATCAGATTTGGCGACAATTCCAGATAAAACGTCCAGATTTGGCGATTTATTGCATATATCATTTTTAAATTTGGCGACTTGTTCCATGTACCATTTCCAGATATGGCGACTAATTTCATACATCATTTCCAGACTTGGCGACTTATTTCAGATCTAGCGACTAAAGAATAAGGTGTAATCCTAAAGCAACTGTTTTGAATTTAAAGCTAATTTTATGCAAGTATAAAATACACTTGCGGTTAATAGAAATAAAACCAAAAAAAAGTTTTTTGTATCTGAGAAATTGGAGGGTGGGTGTGTGTTAGTAATTTCTAAGCATAATATAAACATTTTTCTGAAAATGAAAATAAAAAAAAAAGGCTTGTACATGTGGGAAAAAAATAATTTGCGTTCTAAGTGCTAAATATTTTTTTAATTTTTATAAAGCAATACGTTTAGAAGTGATGATACGAATTAACATGAAAGGAACACGTTTAAAAGGTGAAGAAATGATTGACACTTCATATTACCATGCTTTTATTAACTCGCTTTCTTTAATGTCTGTCCGGGTGGAATTTTGTAATTGATTTTAAACTGTGTGACTTCCCGAGGAGCTAGAGACTTGAAATTTGGACCATAGAGGAGAAGTGGATGACAATGCATGGAAATGTTAAAAAAGAAAACAAAAACGAAAAGGAGGAATTTTATAATTTTTAGTCCGTTATATCAAAACATGGTACATTAAAAAATTTTTTAATTCGAACTTTTTCTTCTTTACACACTTTTACTTGTTTGACTTGTTCAAAAGAGACGGAATCTAATATAACGATACGGGACTCATTCAAGGCCTCGTAAACAGAGAGAATAAATACACTTCAGACCCGTTTTTCCATTGAAGAGCAAGACTAATTCTACAGAGACGTAATTCCCCCCAGCTTCAAATATCAAGGATAAATTTAACAATAAATAAATTATAGTTTGAAAAAAACTAAAAAACACGCTTTTATACTGAATCGAACTAAAAAGTAAAAAAAAAAAATTCTTTATTAAGAATTATTTTTTTTACTTTTTAGTTCGATTCAGTATAAAAGTGTGTATCTTAGTTTTTTTCAAACTATAATTTATTTATCCCTACAATCCATACTGTGCATCAATTGAAGGACGGGGACCCAAAGGTTCGCAAAATTTTTGCACTTCAGTTCCTTGCTCGAATGGTGGTGGACGTCACTTGGCCATGAAACATTCTGTGAAGTGGCAAAGCCCACTTTTGCCTGAATGGTCTAGTTAACATCCCCAATTGTCAGATTTGGGCAGCGGAAAATCCTCACGCTATCCAAGAAAAACCCATGCATCCTAAAAAAGTGACGGCATGGTGTGGTTTCAGAGCTACCTTTCTCATTGGACCTTATTTTTTGAAGAGATAAAACCAAATGAAATCTGAACCTGCTCCGTCACAGGAAAATGGTTCCATTATATGCTGAGGAATTGTGTAACCCCATAGCATCAACAGCGTGGATGCCTTCAGGATACAGCTTTCATGCAGGATGGCACCCCTCCGCACATTGATCGCCATGTAAAGGATTTGCTAAAAAAGCATTTCACTGATGCACGTCATTTTACATGACCAGCCGTCATTTCTCAACAGCATGGCCTCTTCGTTCGACGAATATGACCTCCTGCGACTTTTGGTTGTGGGGTTATCTAATGGTTAATATCTACCGTCAAAGGCCATCAGTTCTGTCTGATCTGAAAAACAGCATTCGGTGCCAAGTTTTAGATATCCGGCAGATTTACTCCGATCAGCTGTTGAAAATATAATTCTTCGATTACAGCATATTGTTGAATATGAAGGGAATCATATTGAGCAGTTTTATTAATGTTATTTTATATTTTTGACGAATGTTTTTAAAGCATGTTAAATATGTGGCTATGTGTATTACAGTGCCACCTATCGGTGGAAGTTTGTACTAATTTTTATCTATTTAATAAATGTCAAGTGCATCATTTGAATTATCTGTAGCTAAAATTCTATGTCATTTTGACCCATTGGATGGATTCTAGAGCTCTTTGAAGTGGGCAACTTATTTCTTGCTAACCCTGTACTTGCAATTAATAATTTATTTTATTAATTTATGCTAATTATATATTAATTCAACAATTTATTTTTTACTGTTTTTTGTTATTAAAATCGACAAAATTAGAAGAATTAATTGGTCTTGTCTTGAGGTATGATACGAATTGAGGGACCTTCGATCATGGATCGCCCCCCCCCCTCTTTGAAAAATTTTTGTGTGCGCTACTGCCACCGAGTAATCCAGAGTAGAGCCATTTAAAATTTATCTTCAAACTTGCGGTCTCCATTATGAAGATAATGTAAATAAATTTAGGTTCATAACATAAGGACAAAAATAAGTCGTAATAACTTCAAGTATTTGGTTAACAAATTACAAATGATATAAGTTAAGTAAAGTTTTGTGTATATATATTTATACATTTTTTTTATACAAAATCATATTTCCAATGCAAATGTTTAAACATACTGAAAACATGTGATTTCTCTTTAACCAGACTGAGCCACAGCAACGCGTGGCAGAGTACACAGCTAGTTTATATATATTTTACTTCTCCAGTAGGAATTTTTATATTGTGTGTGTGTGTGATGACTTTCCATATTACTGAAGTTTTTACACACAGTTGAAACCATTTGCCTTTCCTGTACAAAATGCACAAATCTTTGGAATATATTTTTGTGTAATGTAAAAGTAGATATTTATATTCGTAACCTTTAAGAGGAAAACTTGTATGAGGCAAAATGAATGCAATATTTCGTCATTCTTTCCCCTCCAGACACTAAACTTTTCCTATAGACTTAGTACAGCCTCTGTCTAGAAGCAAAGAACCAGTAGAGTCCTGGAAAACCCCCATAAATTATGGCTTTTGGGGAATCGGCCTGTTCGCTACCTCTTCTGACTTTCCCTATTTAAAAATCGTCGTCCTCTAAGTCGGAGTTCTTTTGCCCTTTAAAAATCATTGTAACACGTTGTACTAGTGTTCTCCCTATAAAGAAAACCCCGTACCTTCAATAAAGACTTTGATTCCATATTTGTCATTACTGGGTCATTGAAATTTTTCATGTATATATATATATACCAGCTGTTACCCGCCCGCTTCGCTGGGTATTTCATGATGTTTTATAAATTTTTGTTGGTTATATAGATATATAAATTTTTGAAATTTAAGTCCTAGCATTAAGAATTCGATTGTATTGAAAAATATGCACCCCTTACGTTCCTCAACGCCACTTGGGAGTCGATTTTCACGAAACGCATTTTGGGGCGTATCTGTATTCTATGTGAGGAATCTGCCTACCAAATTTCAACACTGTGCGTCTAATAGTTTAAAAATCGGAATAATTATTTATATCTCCCCTTAACCCCCTGCAACACCCCTTGGGGGTCATTTTTCCCCAAAACCCATTTTGTAGCGGATATTTACTCCATGAAAGAAACATGTCTAACAATTTTCAAGCAGGTTGGTCAAGTAGTTTAAAAACGAAAATATTTATCTATTACGCCCTTAACCTCCCTCCCCTCGCAACGCCACTTGGGGGTTACTTTCCCAAAAAAACCATCTTGTATCTGATCTCTACTCTATGAAAGGAATCTATTTATCAAATTTAAAGACTGTGCGTCTAATAGTTTAAAAATGGAAATAATTATCTATAACGCCCCCTAAGCCCCCGCAATGTCACTTGGGGGTCGATTTTCACCAAACTCATTTTGTAGCGGATCTCTACTCTATGAAAGGAATCTGCTTACCAAATTTCAAGATTGTACGTTGAGTAGTTTAAAAATGGAAACAATTACTTATAACGCCCCTCAACCCCCCGTAACGCCCCTTGCGTTTCGAATTTCGGAAAATCCGTTCGTAACTAATCTCTACTTCATGAAAGGAACATGTCTACCAAATTTCAAGTCTGTAAGTTGAACAGTTCCGGAGATATCGTGATTAGTCAGTCAATCAGTGAGTGAGTCGCTTTTCTCCTTTATATATATAGATAATTATTTATATCTCCCCTTAACCCCCGCAACACCCCTTGGGGTCAATTTTCCCAAAACCCATTTTGTAACGGATATTTACTCCATGAAAGAAACATGCCTACCAATTTTCAAGCTGGTAGGTCAAGTAGTTTAAAAACGAAAATATTTATCTATCACGCCCCTTAATCCCCCGCAACGCCACTTGGGGGCTATTTTCCCAAAACCCATCTTGTAGCTGATATCTACTCTATGAAAGGAATATATTTATCAAATATAAAGACTTTGCGTCTCATAGCTTAAAAATGTTAATAATTATCTATAACGGCCCCTAAGCCCCCGCAATGCCACTTGGGGGTCAATTTTCACCGAACTCATTTTGTAGGGGATCTGTACTCTATGAAAGGAATCTGTTTACCTAATTTCAAGATTGTACATCGAGTAGTTTAAAAATGGAAACAATTATTTATAACGCCCCTCAACCCCCTGTAACGCCCCTTACGATTCGAATTTCACAAAATCCGTTCTTAGCTGATCTCTGCTCCATAAAAGGAACATTTCTACCAAATTTCAAATCTGTAGGTTGAATAGTTCCGGATATATCGTGATTAGTCAGTCAGTCGCTTTTCTCCTTTATATATATAGATGTATCAGGAGCGGCTCTAGGGCCGGACAAACCGGATCCATGTCCGGGGTGACATTTGGACCAAATTTTAAAAATACTTTTTTATTGTTATGAAAAATTCGGAAGAAGTTAAAGTACACTATCTAGGGAAAAATATTCAGAACGAGATTTCTCTTTTATATGAGATTATTAAATTATACATTGTACATAAAATTAAACAAGCTAAATATTATTCGATAGTTTTAGATTGCGCCCTTGTGATGCCAGCAAGATCGAACAAATGACATTTGTGGTAAGTTATACATGTATTGAGAAATCTAATTCTAACGAAGTTATCGTTAAAACTAATGCGAGTTTTTTTGGTTTCCTTCCAGTTGAAAGATTAACTGGAAGAGAACTTTCAAATTTAATAGTTGAGATACTTAAAAAAAATTAGGGCTAAATTTGCTAGATATGCGGGGGCAGGCCTACAATAACGGAGTAAATATGAAAGGCGAGAAATCAGGGGCTCAATTTAAAATAAGAACGTTAAACCCGCGAACAATCTATGTGCCATGTAGTAGCCACTCTAAATTTGGTCGTTAACGATATGGCAAAAGCATCCTTACAAGCCTGTACTTTTTTAAATATAGTTCTAAAAAAATTTTTTTTCATCAACTTTTCATTGGGTTATATTATTAAAATGTAAAAAGAGCATAAAACTTTAAAGCCACTTAGTGTAAATAGCTGGGAAAGCTGAATAGAGGCTATTAAACAATTAAGTTATCAATTGGGTGGTTTTTATGAAGCTTAGTTTTTATGATAATGCTGAAATTGACAACTCTATAAGAAATGAGGCCTCTAGATTATTAAATCCTACTTAACAATTCAAGTTCCATGGCCATCATTATTTGGTATAAAATCTTTAATTGCATTAAAATCTAATAAGCAAGATATTGCAAACAAAATATTACGATCTACCATCTACTATGGAACTCTCAAGAAATTGTAAAGATTTTTTTAAGGATGTGACTTTTGATAAAATGCACTGTGATGCAAAAGAACTAGCCGTCGAGACTGATATCTCTGCTAACTTTGAGGTGACTCAGCCACGTCACAGAGTTCGACTTAAAAATGTCAATTTTAATTATGAAGCACTAGATGATCAGATGAAATATCCTAAATTAAAATTCAAGATAGAGTTTTATTTTTTTACATTGGACGAAGAAGTTAATGCCTTGGAATGCAGATTGAATTTAATGAGTACTGAAAATAATTGTTTTCAATTTTTGTACAATATATATGATTTAACAGATATCCTTAACACTTTAATTAATTAAAAACTGTAAAAATTTAGAAATGATGTTGACGACGGAGAATCATTGGATGTAAACGCGCTTGATTCAGCAGATGAGATAATGTCAGTTTCAGCTTGTGGTGGCTGGGTCCTATTTTGGACCCCGCTCACTCCGCCCGGCGCGTCTCTAAGTGTGGGAGGAAACATATCATCACCAACAAAAGCCATAATAACAATTATATTTATTCAGGACTCACAAACACTTAAACACAATCACAAGTTTAATTATAAGTAGAAACCTAGGAGTGATTCCCAAAAACGTCGGTTAATCCTAACACTCAATTCTAATACTAATTCTAAGTAATCTAGGCTATCAGAAATAGACAAGGAGACGATCACTTGCTAACCTCAGGTCGGTACTGAATCTATTATCCTCAATTGTCAATCTAACAATTTACTCTTATAATTTATATCTATTAAACGCGCGCTCAGTTCGTGAAGTAATTCTCCGGCGATACTTACGTGACAACTTGGCAACTTCTTCTCCCTTTACAATTACAAAGCTTATATATATAGACTTTATATAGTCAAACTAATTAACATATGGCTATCTCGTGTTTTTCCTGAAAAAGCTGTGAAATAGTATAAATGCTAGCCCCAAAGTTTCCCAAGAGGATTAGTACTGAAATCTCGCGAACAAGCTTCAGCAGGCAAAAAAAAAAAAAAAAAAAAAAAACCCAGTTGAAGTTTTAAAATTTGTTTCTGTTTTAGAATTTGCTCCAAATCTTGGTATTCCATTTATTTTACTCTTTCTTTGTTAATAAGTTTGGCAAGTGCAGATATTAGTTCCTAAAAATTAATAAAAAAATTCTTACAGTTTGCAAATTCTAAAGATAGAGGAAATGGCTTAGCTACATTGGCTATCGAACATGAAATAGCTGAACAAATTGATCAAAAAGTTTTCAGAATTAAAAGTCAGGAAAAAAAATAGTAGTAATTTTTTATGTTTTAGTTTTTAATTTAATATACAAGGGGTGATCAAATGAAAAGGTACGAAACGACACGGTAGGTACAAATGTAGACTTTATTCAAAATATACACCATAGGCCTGAGCACAACGATCCCACTGATGAACAAGCCGCAGGATTCCTTGTTCCCAGAATTCCTGTGGCTGTGAGGAGACCCAGTCCTTCACAGTATCCTTGAGTACGTCGTCCGAGTTGAAGAGCTTCCCTTTCAGGTGTTTCTTCAGTGGACCAAACACATGGAAATCGCAGGGCGACATGTCCGGACTGTAGGGTGGATGGTCCAACGTTTTCCATTTGAACTTCTCCAGCTCCATTTGTGTGACTCTGGAGACGTGTGGACGCGCGTTATCATGGAGCAGAACCACACCCTTCGTGAGCAGCCCCGGTCTTTTGTTCTTGATAGACCTGCGTAGGTGTCGGAGTGTCTCACAGTACACATCGGAGTTAATGCTTTTTCTGTGCTCGAGTAATTCCACAAGTAGCTGACCTTGAACGTCGAAAAAGACAGTGAGCAACACCTTGCCTGCTGAATTCACGGCTCTGAACTTTTTAGGGGGAGGTGACGACGCATGCTTCCACTGCATGCTGTCCCGCTTTGTCTCTGGCTCGTAGTGATGGCACCAAGTCTCATCACCTGTGACGATCCGCTTCATGAAAGCGGGGTCTTCCTGATACCGAAACACACACAGATGTTGCAGTACTAGTCCCATAAGCAGTTTCATTTGCTGGTCGGTGAGCTGCTTCGGAACCAATGTGGCACACACCTTCCGAAATCGCAACCTGTCGTGAACAATTGTCCACTCGGTTCCATTGCTGACATCCACCTTCAGCGCCAACATTCGCAATGGGACACGCCGATCACTTCTCAATAGGTCGTCCACCTTATCGATGAGATCGCTCGTGATGACAGTGTTTGCCTGGCCTGGTCTCTGGTCATCACCCACACTCTCACGGCCTGCATGAAAACGGGCACACCATTTTCTGACAGACGTGTCAGAGACACATTTCTCCCCGTAAACGGTCAACATCCGCCGATGAATAGCTGCCGGTTTCTCACCTTTCGCTGTCAGAAATCGGATAACACTTCGCTGCTCCTCAATCGTCGAATTTTGCAACGCGAACGCCATCCTGTCCTCATACGGATTGCAGCATCATTTGGACGCCGCTTTTTATAAGAGCCTTTGCTCTCTCCTGCGCATGCGGGCGCCCGCGCATGATCCGATCCCAGTCAGAGCCTCCAATGGCCAGGGCCGCCGCATGGGTATTAGGCGCCCTTGTTCAAGTTGGAATTCGGCGCCCCTTTATGAGGTTCTGTTGCACTCTTATAAAGTGCTACAAATAAAATAAGAAATAATCATTTATAGTATTCGAAATTTGACTTTCGAACTGAAAAGCTTTAAAATTATAATATTAAAACACGTTTGTCTCATTGTTTTTTTTATTATTTCATAAATTTTAAAAACAAAACAAAGCAAAAATGATATAAAATGCTTTAAGTAAAATATAAAAATTAGAAAATATATTCAAATATTGATTCTCTTAGCTTTAGCAGCTACAAATGCTCGTATCAATTCCTTTATATTTAATTTATAAAAAATTTAGCTCTCTATAGATATAATTGACAAGTCCGATAATCTCTCCTGCGCCATAGTAGATCGCATATAGTTTTTTATAATTTTAAGTTTTGAAAAACTTCGTCCTCCAGTAGCCACCAAAACTGGCAGGGTTAAAGAAATCTGTAAAGCTAGTGCAATATTTGGAAATGTATCGATAAGATTGTTTTCATAAATATAATTTAAAACATCAATAGGTGACTATCATCTTTGGTAAAACTTCGGAAATATGTATTTTATTTCTTCAAACAAATTTAATCCATCTATATATGTCCTTTTCATTAATATTTTTAGTATCCGTTAATTTTCGTTCTAATTCCTCACAATGTTTTAAAATTTCATTGTCACTCCAGTTTTTTAAATTAGGTATATAGTGGTTTAGGTTTAAATTAGTTCCAGTTTTTATATTTAGGTATATACCTTGAAGTAATTGCAATGTTCTTTTAATTGACTGAATCTTTCTGAAATTGAAGAAATAGCAGTGTCTAATATTATATTGTAAAATTCAACCTCAAACTTTTGTCTTGGATTGTTGATTGATTCGTCGGTTTGTTCATCTTGAAACAGTTTCTTTTTAAACCTGTTTCGACTTCGTGGAAAATCAGTTTCCACCCCCAAATCATCAGCAACGATACTTTCATTGGCAATTGCATGTTCATACGCTACATCTGATCTACATCTTCATCTGAAGTAAATTTCAAATGCTTTACGATATGAGTAGGGTATTCCAGAGTAATATATTTCTCAAAAAGTAAGAATGATTTTAACACAAATGTGCGTATTTCAGTAACCAAATGTTCAGTGAATAATATGGTTACGATAAATTTGAATTTTTAAATCTTTGTGTGATACAAGACATAAAGAGTATTATATTCAGAATATGATGAGTTGTGCAAATATAAATCACATCACAAATGTTGTACAAAAAGGTAAATGAAATTTTCAACAAAAAATAATTCTACAAAATTAAGGCTAAAAATTTCATATTAACCAGCCTTTCTATCATTTAGACATGTTGTAAATATTAATTTACAATCAACTTTTGTTTCCTTGTTTATCATGAAAGCAAATCTTTCTGTTTCTGAAAGCTAGTTTTTCTCTGTAGTATCATTTAAATCAAGAATATTTTACCGCATTTATTTTTATTATTTTTTTATAAAGAAAACGTTAGAGAATTTATAAAGTAAAATGAATTCTAGACTGGGGATCGGTATACTTTCAAGAAAGAACCAGTGGTTAGTGAAACAAGATATCGAAAGTATCAGACACCTACTTGATATGAAACTTCCAGGAAAAAGGTCCCCCATCCCAGCAACAGTCGCGTTAAGATTGTCATGCTCCAATTAATATTTTTTATATTATGTAAATCAAGTTTTGCACACAGGCATTAACATTTTCCATTCCTTCAAAAATGAAGAAATATTATAAATATTTTTTATTTAATTTATTTCTATCGCTCAATGCAAGTGCAATCAGTATCAAAATATCAATGTTTGGAATTAAACTTTGAAGTTTCGTGAAAAAAAACTTCAATACCTGCACTATACCTTAAGTACTACTATTTAGAATTTCATGTTTACACTAATAATTAAACTTTATAAAACTGTTCTTGCATAGAAAAGTGTGTTTTTGGAGTGAGTGAATATTAACGCCCCATTGTTCAGCTACACGAGGCTTTTGGGGACGGTCCACGTAATTTTGAACCATGGTCAAGTGACGCGGACGACACCTGAGCTGGCAGACCCCTCTCCTAACTACCACACCACACCAACGGGAGGACGTTTGAGCTCTCGACAGATTTCACGTGCATCGCTCCCCTACACGACGGGTCTTCAGTGGTACTGGGATCGAACTCGTGACACGCTAGCCACGATCAGATGCCTAGACCACTTGGCTACCGCGGCTACATGAAGGATGGATGTATTCAAGCAAAGGAAACAAATATTGATGCATATTAATCAACATAAAAGTACTATAAAAGTCCATTGAAATATATGTATAAACTAGCTTTTTTACCAGCGGCTCCGCTCGCGTTAATGTCTTTAAATAACTGTCAAAGCCGTAATCATTATCATTAGAAAGTAAATAATATAATATGGTAATTTTTTTTATTGCTTGACAGGAACCAATAAAATTTAAAAATTCTAAAATTGAGCTTACTTTAAAAAAACTGAAAACGTAGTTTATTATAGTAACTAACTACAAATATTCAATAACTTAAACTATTAATATTTTTAAAAATCGAAAGTATCTACTTTTAATACATAATTCCGCTTTAAAAGAACTAAAAAAGAACATTATTCTAAGATGCTACTGTATACCATATTATATGTTCTTCTGTCAGTTGCAAATATGTGAAGATTTGGGCATTGGACACACCGATCAGGCTACATATATTTGTCCATGGGAAAAACATTGCTTTTCCAAATGTACCCCTGCTACCTGAAATGTTAGCTTTGTTAATAGCAACAGTAAAACTGTAAATTGAACTTGCTTGAATTGAAACGGTAGGTCAGTGTGGATACTTGGAATTCGAGGTATGATAACACTATCCCTTTTCATGACATACGTTCAAATAGTGGCACCAAGTATATTCTGCATCAGCTTTGTGATCCAAAGCCTCGTTCCTTTACATAGTCGAGGAACATCGAGATTTTGCATAACTGGTACATTTAGTTTTAATTGAAGTTTATGTGAGGGTACACCTGAAAGTTCAAGTGAATTTAAGAACTCCGTGGGATCTGAAGTGCTTTGTTCTTTATCCATGAGATTGTATTCATTGATAAATATGTCTTCAATTCCCTCCCCTGCACGTCGTTTAAATTTTCAATGTTGATTTTATGAACACTATCATTGTTAGGCGCCAATATTGATCTTGCGTGCAACCACTGATCCCAATTTAAATTTTGTTGCAAGCCCGGGTAAATTTGAGCAATAAGATTTACATCATTTTCTTCTACATTACAAAATTCTCTGATAGTAAAATATAACCTCCAGCATTTGCGTCCAAACATCCATAACCGATTTTCAATTGCGTCTCTGCATAATGTCCCGAATCTACGTCATTATGAAGATGCACTCTCATATTCGTTTTCAGACTAAATTTTTCAACTTTTCCCCATGAGCCTGAATTCACCAGCCAATATATAATAAAGCTACCATTCCTCCTATAATATCTGTACTATCTCGTAAATCCTGAAGAGTCCGATTCAACGCTTCTATAGCTTTCTTGTGGGACATCGTACTTTCATCCCACACTAAAAGCTTACATTGTGGAAGCATCCTGCCTTGAAAGTTATTTTTTCTGAAATTTCAGATGAGTGAATCTTCAAATGCAAGATTAAGCGATAATTTTAAAACGGAATGTGCAGTACGACCGTTGGTCAGTAAAATCGCGGCTATACCAGAAGAAGGGGCTCCGAGAAAAAAGAGTGCACCACTGCCGGATTCTATTTTGCGTAACACTTGTTGGAAAACATGACTTTGTTCTGGAGTTAATTGAGGGATAAATTCTGTTACTTGATGTTGCAATAGTATAAAATCGTAGTTTAATTCTCAAGTAATTTCATTATCGAAGCCATTTCCGTCGACACGTCTAGGGCTAATAATTCCTAAATCATGTAGCTTCTTCCTAACCATTCTGAAAACCTTTATTGCGTTTCGTTTTAGATGTAATTAGGTTAAAAAAACTCAAAGTAATAAATAGTTTCAAAACTAATCAAACTATATATATATATAATCAAAACTACTTAAGTAATCAAAACTACTAAAGTAATCAAAATTTTTGTGAAACTGTCAATTAATATTACCATAGAATTTTCAATATCACGCGCGCGCAATTCGTTAAAACTTTATTTCGTTTCCCTCTTTAAAAAGTGGGAGAAAATTTGCATTAAAATATCTGGAATTAGCGGAATAGAGAACTTCTTAGCCAACTTGGCGATATTTCTCAAAGTTTGAGTTTGACGTTTAACAAACGTAACGTAATAAACGTTGGACGTTTAATAAAAAAACCATTTAAACAATTGCTTTTTGTAAAGATGCTAAATTACACAATATTTCAGTTATTTGTTACAAATGTGAGAAAATTTTTATTAAAATTTACATTATTGACCAAATGCATAATTTTGCGCCAACTTGGCGTAAAGTAACGTCAACGTTTTACCCGCATAGTTCCCGTTTCCGTAAGAATATGGAGATAAAATATATCTTATATTACTTGCTGATAATGTAGCTTTCCATTGGTGAAAGAATTTTTAAAATCGGACCAGAAGTTCCCGAGATTAGCCGGAACAAACAGACAGACAAAAATTTTAAAAATTGATTTTTTGATATAAGTACCGTATATACCTTTAAATGCATTTAGTAAAAAGCTGCTAATTTGAAATTACAAACAGACACTTCAATTTTATTTATTTGTATAGATATAGACGAAAATCTTAAAATTAGCTGATTTAACACGGAAAATTTACAAAATAAAATTTTTTTTAAAATTAGATTTCATTAAGCTAGACATTACTTTTATTGACACCTTTGTAAAGGAAAGCAAATAATAAGTGTATGTTTTGAATAATATGATAAAAATGCTAATGATAAAATTGTTATTTTAATATGATAAAAATGTTTGTATATTTTTTTAAGTCTCAAGGGAAAATACAAAACAAATAAAAAAGTAAATTCAGAAAAACCGTCTTTCTTTGAAAAAAAAGTGATTTCCTGAAGACAGTGGCGTAGCTAGGTATTTAAAGGCCCTGGTGCAAAAAAATGAGGACTCTATCTTGGTTGAATTCTATCTAGTAAAAATATGGGAATATTTTAAATATACACAAAGCTACAATTTTTATACTTACTGTCTTCTCTTTCTTGGCGTTGTTTGCGCTTAAACGCATCCCACTTGGTTTTTTTTTTTAAATCTATAATTTTAGTTTTGTAATTTATCTAATACGATTTGTATGTGCTGGAGTATTTACTGACGTTAAAAGGAAGCAGAAACGAAATACTATGCTATAAAACGTTGTTGGATAATCCCTAGCTGTTAATTTATTCGGGAAGATCGAACTCGCATTCAACAGAAGGCTTAGAGCTACAAACTAGCCCACCGAGATAGGCCGGAAATGATACAAAAAATATGCATGAACAAGAAAATTTAATACAATATTATAAAATTATTTTAAAAAAAACATATCTGCAAAAGAGTAGAGGAGGGGGGGACAAAATTACATCAGTAAAATTACATCATACCAGAAAACTGCGAAATATTGAAACAGGAAAATAGCTTATTATGAATCATATTGTTATTAAAAATAGAATGTAACTAGGAAAGAATTACTTCTTGTGTAGGTTTTTTAAGATGTAATAATATGTATGGTAAGAGTTTTCAAGGAACTTGAAGTTTATTTTCAAATAACAGTCTATAAAATAATGAAAATATTGAAAATAACAAGAACTTTTCAATAAGTAAAGTTCGCAACACTGTACAAACAACGAAAAGAATTTAGGTGAAATCCCTAAAATTCGAAATTACTTTCAACTGAATTGCGACGATTACAGTTATGTTGCAACCTTTTATATTCATATCTTAAATTTGGAAGAAATCGTAAATTCGGCTGCCCTTGTGTATAGATATCCTGCTTAGAATCTAAAGAAATTCATGATACCAAAAAGAGTGTTGTATATCACGATAAAGAAGTGTTTCTCAAACTTTCAATATTTGCGACCCAGTTTTTAGTCATAATTTTCATCGCGCCTCACTTCTTACAATAATAATGTACTGAATGCAATTATAATGTACTTTGATGGTAAAACTACGATGTAATACGACTTTAATTATAAAACGCACTAATTAGATAAATATTAAGTTTTGCAAATAAATTTTGTATATGACCAGCCCAAGAGAGTCAATAGTAATTGCTGAACTTGTTTTAATTGAATATTGATAAATTAATTATCAAATACTTTGTGCAGAACTGATACATTTATAAGTAGTGCGTATTATATCAGTTTGAATGTGTATTTCATTTTTATTATATAAGAATATATTTTGCTTTGAAATTATTTTAAATTGCAAATTATTTTACTAAATTGATAATTATTTTAAATATTTTATTTTAGATTTTTTGTAATATGCTCGAGCTTCCCCCCCCCCTCCAAGTAGGGTATCACGCCCTCCTTAGGGGGGCGCGCCCCGCAGTTCGAGAAACGCTGCGATAAAGATTTTATTTCGAGATTTGAGAACAATTTAATAACAGTATACATGACACAAAATATGATTTGGGGAAGAAAAGCCAAGCAATTTACATAATAATTTGGCCAATAGTGAAGCGAAGATTTGATAATTTAGATATAAACATGAAAGAGAATAATTAGTTTTTTAATAAACATTGGGCGGTTGCACGTTCTTTGTAATTTTAATTTTTTTCTCTTTTTTTCACCCTTCAATTTTTTAAGCCCCCAAATCCTTTTCATCCTAGGCATGTGCCTAAGCGGAAAAGTGGGCTTGGTAGCGGGGGTACATTATGCCGCTGGACAACGGTCATCACATAATACAGTCTTATCACTTTTGCCAAGTGACATGCAGTTTGAAATTAACTGTTTTTCGAAGGGAATGTACGGGAATAATATTTGACGACATTAAAATTATCTGGATCATGATCTTATTAAGACGGAGTCGAGAACGAAATGAAGCCCCCACTGAAAGCGAGGTCCTGGACCCGGGCCTAGTTGGCCCATGCCTTGAAACGTCCCTAACTACAATACAATATGACTTTAATTATATACCGCACAATTTATCAAGATAAATATTTTGTATATGACAAGACCAGGGGAGTCCTGGTCTAGAAAAAACTAGTTTTTAATTGAATATTGATATCTTAATTATCAAATACTTTGTGCAGTACTGATACATTGATAAGTGTTGAGTATTATATCAGTGGGACTTTGTATTTTATTTTGTATTATATAAGAATGTATTTTACTTTGTAATTATTTTAAACTGTAATTTATTTTATCAAATTGATTATTATTTTAAATCTTTTGTTTTCGATTTTTCGCGATACGTTCGCGTCCCCAAGTAGGGTCATCACGCCCTCCTGGAAGGCGCACCCCACAGTTTGAGAAACGCTGCGATAAAGATTTTATTTCGAGTTTTGAGAACAGTTTAATAACAGTATACATGAAGCAAAATATGATTTTGAGAAGAAAAACCAAGCGATTTACATAATTTTAAAAATGTTCATATTTTATCAATGCAAACAAAAAGCAAACAAAACAAATACGTTGAGCCACAACATCTCAGCATATAATGAATAAAAATTTATGCCGATACAAATCATTCCCAATTCCTGTTGTTACATGTTACAAATTCTTGATTTTGAACACATTCCGAAAAAAAGCGCGAACTCCACACGGAATGTGTTTTTATTGTTGGTATCGGAAATCAAATTTTGTTTTATGCAAACGAAAACAATCCGCAGAAACGAAAACAAAATTAAATTAAATTATAAAATTCAAAAAAAATAAAATCTTATTTTATTGCCAAAAAAATATAAAACATGCGAAATTGCAAGTTTTTTATTAACAACTTTTATGTAAGTAATATTAAATTAAAAAAACTATAAGTACTATAAATTTTGGCGCCCCCTGCCCCAGACGCCCTTGTGCGGTGAACAATTTTGCCACCCCCACGCGGCGGCCCTGCCAATGGCATCCTGAGAAGTCTCACTACATTCTCCTATGGTGGAATATGCAAATATTTAACTATTTCATTTTTATGTCGTTTCGTACCTTTTCATTTGATCACCCCTTGTATATGTACTGCTAGCTCCCTTTTTCTTCGCAAGGAATATTCAAGTTTTATAGGTGTGCATTTATGAACAATTTTTATCTTTTTTAATAATAGTTTTTTTTTTTTTACTTTGGGGAGAGGGGCGGCATTTTTCATTTCTGTCCGGGGCGGCAAAATTGCTAGAGCCGGCCCTGTATATATATATATAACCTAGCATTCATTATATAATTAATACGAAAAGTAAAATGACAGAGAGAGAACTTTAAATTTATGACTTAAAATGTATTAATAAAAATGGCGATTTTACAAGTTTAATTTGTCTTTTTGTAAAGAAGTTGTTCCATACTATTGATTTATATTCCGATTAAAAGCAAAAAATTCCGCTGTTCATTCAATGCTATAATTTTATTTAGCAATTAAAATATTACATAGAAATTTTTATGTTTTACATTAGCTCATTACTAAATTACGAGAAGTTAACGCTCGGGAATCGCCGATACTCGTGAAAAATCCTATGCGATAGTTAACAAAAGACATAAAAGAAAAAAAAGGCGATTTTATACTTAGTTTAACTTATTTATTAAAAATATAAGTTTTGAAAAAACAAACCAGAGATTTGTATATGATTTGTATGTACACACTTAAAATATTTTAGCTTAACAAAGCAGGTTTATACTCAAAGTCTATATTTTGTTGATTAGTATATAACAATATCACTGTGGTCAAATAAACCTTGTCTATTTGAATTTATTTATTCCAATCGTTTGCAAGAAAATAGTTTTATTATAAGTTCAGATTCATTGAGAAAAGATAAAATAGACGCTTTTTGTTGAAAAAAAATTCAGTTTCATGGCCTTTTATATCAGATCATTTGTCATTTTCCGGAATGTTTATGAGGAATTGTATCCCCCCCCCCTCTCCCTTAATTCATCAATTTCCTCCAATATCATATTCTCTGAAAGATTTAGAAGCTCGTTCGTGGATTTACGATGACAAAAATGTAGTTTCTTCGAGAGAAAAAAAATTGAATTATATACTTTTATTTCACGTCTTCTTTTATTTGTGTGAACATTTCTTTCATCGAGATCGTTAGTTGTTTTGCCTTTGGAGTTATCAATAGTTATGAAGAATGATGTGTCACACTTTTTTAATTTAACAAAAGTATGAGTGTGATCAATAATAATAATGGTTGTTGTGTGAATTTCTGTAAGGTTTTTCTAAATTATTTCGCAAAAAATGTTTGCTCTGAAAAGCCAAAAGTTATCGGATACTGGGTCTTATAGATCTTTCATCCAATTTTCGAAAAATATTTTACGAAATATTTAATAACTTTAGGCATAAAAGAAGAAAGCTGAAATCATGCTTTCCACTGAAGTTTCCACAACTTAAGCATTTAAAAAACTATCATCATGTTGGAAAAGGAATTTTTTTTTCTGTATTACATAAAGCTGGAGAAATAATCTATCACTTCAAAAAAATATGTAATAAGTTATATTCAATGTCTGTTCAAATTTTCCTTAAAATAGCATTTTAGTTTATAAAGATATAAAATTCTAAATTTTTTTTGAGTATTTTTGTTTAAAATATACAAAGTTTGAAATCGAATTTATAGCGCTATTGCAAATGTAAAGATAAATATTATGCAGAAATAAAAAATAAAAAATATCGTCTTTTTCATGAGATATGAGTATTTAAAGAAAATTTTGTTCTGTATATGCGTAAAATATATAATTTTTCTTTTGTATTTTTTGTAGTTAATTTCATAAGGCAACTTATGTAAAAGACTTATTTGAATACCATGAAATTTCAGAAATACAGTCGGACTCCGATTTAGCTAACCCTCATTTAACGAATTTCGTAATTTAACGAACTTTTCTTTTACCTCAATTAAAAGAAAGGTAAAACCTTTACTTAATGGATAAAAAACCTCAAATTAATAAATTATTTTAACAGCCTATAATTTTTTTATTCATTTAGATTAGAAAAAATAAGATTACTTTTCAAATAACATATCCTTTTTTTTTTCCGGAACAGAAAACACACTTTTATTGCAAGTAGCAAATTTTAACGGAAACGTGTGCAGACTATTGCTGGACTTAACAGGCTCAGAGGAATAATGATTGTAACCTATCCCGTGAGTTTTGTATAGGACAAGAAATTCCTTTCTTGTCTCATGCCACTACACAACGCAGGGGATATTTTAAGAGTTCTTAACAATTTCTCTCTTTCTTGAGAGAAGTTAGGTTTATTATTCGTACGGTTCTGTAAATTTTGATTTTGAAAATTTGTTAAGCATGTCACCGATTCCTGGAACGAAATTATTTTTCTTTGAATGAAATGCTTAACATTTTACACGGATGTGACAATAATGTTAAACCACAAAATTCTTTAGAAAAACGTCTTAAAATTTCAGCATCAACAATAGCTACAATAATTAAACATCGAGCAGAAATTGAAAAGGCATCTGCAGAATGTGGTGAAATCTCGTTGAAAATAAAAAAGTAATTGAAAGCCATCCCTCTTTCTGTTCTTGAATCTGACTTATTGGAATGTTTCAACTTCGTTCGTGCCAAGAAAATAGCCGTTAGTGAATATCTGATTGGAAAAAAAAAGCTCTTCAACTTACCGCGGAAAGCATAATGTAAAAGTCTTTCTACAACTTTTTAAACAGCTTTCAGATCGGTACCCTATCCATCTACAATGGGTTCATTCTCATGTAGGGCCTGCCCGGGAACGAAGTAGCGGATGACCTTGCGAAGGCGGCTACCAACGATCCTGTGAATCTGGAAGATCACATGGTTCTTATGTCGACTGAGATCTACTCCAGGGCTAAAGATTTAATATGTAGAACCTGGGTTGTCCCTCCTGTACACCCATGGTACTTTCAAAGACACCCTGGATCCGCCATATCATTCAAGGGTTCCAGATCTTACCAGACGGCATTCTCGCGATTTTCGACTGATTACCTGAGGGGCATGAATTTTGAAAGTGGCAAAAGAAGCATCCCAATTTGCACCAAATGTGAGATCAGTCCTTTTCCTCCTCAGCACGTTCTGCAATGTCCGGGGTTTTCCTGTGAGGAGGCTGTTGCTTCCCACCTGCTGTTCTTAGATTTTGTGCAGATTTATGGGCTCATGGATCTGGTCTACACTGCGAGAAACGATTTTCAAAACTGAGAGCAAACAGCTCACACTTTTGAGTACTTCACATTCTCAAAATAGCTCCGATGCACGCTTACTCAAATCTGAGAATCGCATATTCTCATATTGAGACACAAGTACATTCTCATTTTTGAACCTGTTACGGGATCAAATTTTTGAGAATGAAAGATCGATATGAGTATATAATGCACTCATATTTGAATCTGTTAATGTATCAAATATGAGTTAAAACAATAAAATGAGTATGTATAGCATTTATTTTCGGTACTGTTGTATCTAATATGAATTTTTAACAGAAAAATATTTAGTAAACCCAAATCTTAAGGGATTTAAAAATGTGATACCTGAGTTGTAAATTTTCACTTTCTACATCTTACGTATTATTTTATTTTCATTTCATGAAATTTTTACACTTAACTTCGAAATCAAAATTCATTTTACATTTATTGTGTGTAACAAAAAGGTACTCGCATATTATCGCGAAAGTGCCTAAGTTAAAGATAACTCGCCAAATTGGCAGTAACGATTTCGCATGTGTCCTACGCGCTGAATTAGCAACCATGTACTTCGTTTTATATAATGTCGCCAATACGGTGGCGTTAATACGCAAGTATCAACAAAAATATTACATTTCAAAAAACAAAAAAATGCTACTATTATTTGATCACAAACTGCATGTCTTTGAACTTATACCACAAATATAAATCTTTGAAAACTGCAAAAATAAATTCGATGTAATAGTTAAACAAATGTGTATCCATTTTGAACTAGTTCCAGAAGCAATTTGGCTCATTATAAGTTATATTTATGTTTCTAGAAGCATTAAATTGTTTCCTTAAAATCATATACAAGCAGAAAATAAAATTTTATTTAAAAAAATTCAGCCCTTCAATAATGTTATTAGAAATATCTAGGAAACATGATAAATAACAGATTTTTCAAAGTAAAAATTTCAAAACAATGCCAGAAAGAAATAGCTTTTTTACATATTATGTTACCTGAAGAAAAAAACCTTTTGACTAAACTAACACTCATTAGGCCCAGGTGTGTAGGTACTCTTTATATCAATTGTTTTGTTTAAATAGAAACATCTATCCACATGGAAATATAGAAAATGCATTGCTATATTACAAATTAAGCTCGTTTTTTGTTAAATCAACTGATTTTACACTTTCCTATCACCAAAGAAAACAAATATAATAGTTTTTAAGTTAATGTTTTTTTTAAATTAAAATACTTAAAAATTTTAGTCCTTAGAAGAATGTAAAAACAACTAAAACAGTACATTTTTGCATTAACAAAACATTTAGTTTTTAATCTACTGGAAAGAGCTTTTAGAGAAGTTTTCAGCACCCATTCAGAAGAAAAAATAACATCATAAGGACCAATAGAATCATAGTTTAGCCATTTTACTCGTACAGCATTTTATTTTCAATACCTTTTTTCAATTATTCACTGTTAACAAGAAAAATAAAACAAACCAAAATCATATTGTTGAAATATTTATTCTGGAAATTGTACACATACATATATACATTACAAAAATTAACAAGAATATAAGTGAGATTTTTGAAACATGTTTTCTTCAATAACTTATTTTTTTATATATATTGATTTTTTTTATAAACAGTATCTAATCTATATTATAGTCAACTCCATCCTTATTTGTACAGAACAGCTGTTTAATATAATATACATTGAATTATCATTTTAAATATAGGTTCTAGTGTATAAAAGTACATAAATAAACAGCTTTTTTATTTATTTTTTATCAAATCATGTCTTTGAGTTATGAAATGTGAGTGAAAATGCCTTTCAAACAGTGTTGTTTCAAATAAATTACATGTTAGGATATGTGAGTCATCTAAATTATTTACTGAAGAATTTATAAATAGCTGGTTCTGAGAGGAATTTTGAAATTTTCCTCATTAGAGTAAAATTTTTACAAATGTTGTTCATAATTATATAGTTTTCTAAATGGCTATCTACAAAATTTAGCATAACACATGTAGTGTTATGCTACGCCCATATGAGTATTTAGAACATGACAATAAAGTCTACAATGTGAAACCAATGGTCTTTGGCAGAAAGTGCAAAATGTATGAAATTCATAGATTAATTTTTATCCACAAAAACATATACATATAAAAAAAGAGAAAAATTCTGAACTATGTGCAAAATTTAAAATAAATTATGAGCGGAAATATTAAAAATGAAGATTAATGCTAACAAGCAGAAATGAAATTAATGCAAATTAAAAATAAAGCATTCATAATTTAGAAACAAGTTAAAGGTTTAAAAAATACAATTTTATAAATATTCCACATGAAGGATAAAAACAATAGTTCAAAAAATATCACACATTGGAACAATATATATATACAGGAACTAATTTGTTATCAGTACACTACACATTAAATATCTTTTAGAAGTGGTTTTGAAATCGCTGTAAATAAAATTTTGCCATCCGATAGTTTTCAATCAATGATGACAGTCTCCCACTACGAACTCAAAATGAAAATAATTTAAAAGAATGGCTTATTCCTGGCAAAAAAGGAATTACATTAAAAAGCAAAAATGTAAGTAATTTTTCATAGAAAACAAATTAGAAAATTATGAGTGCCAGGATTTAAAGAAATAGAACACAAGGTATTTAGAAATGCCAAGAAAAGCAGAAAGAAATAAAGAAATTGAACCCGGAAAAATAATAACTGCGTATAAAAGCGTGGGGTGCTCAATATTGTTATAATTTCTTACTAGTTCTATTCCAAAATGCAGAGTTAGTGTAAAAATGTAGTACAAAGGCCCCCACGCTTTTACCACAATGACATTAATTTTCTCGTTAATCATTTTATTCTTATATTAAGATTTTAGTTCGATAAAAGCGTGTTTTTTAAAACTATATTTTAAATTTTTGGGTCCTCATGTGTGTCAGAATACTGATTTCAGCACTTAGGTATTATCACAACAAATGCCAAATCTAATAATAACTTGCCTAGTTGGTAACCCCGATTGGTATACTTGTGTCTTATTGCAACCTATTGGTGACATTATATGAAATTAAGCTCTTGATTGCCAATTCAGCATGTACCACACATAGGAAATCAGGGTGGCCAACTCAGCGAGTTATTTAGAATTGGCGATAATATGCAAGTATCCTCCAATTTCCTGTGAGTTGTATGTGCTGAATTGGCAAACAGGTGTTTCATTTCATATATGTCGCCAGTTGGTTGCGATAATACATAAGTACCAAGATTTCTTATGTTTTTCCCACTTGTGTACAACATACCTGCAAATAGGAGTTTTTGTACCCAAGCCATATTAATTTTTGGTACTTACATATTATTGCAACCATATTGTCGAAATTATATGTAATAAACACATGGTTGTCAATCTGGCGCATACGACTCATGCAAAATCAGGGTCACTAACTTAACAAGTTATCTTGAACATTGTCATTGTTGTGGTAATATGCATTGTAAAATCTGGCGTATGATGTACACTTTTAACACAAAAAATAAGATTGAATTTTACGTGTGCATGTTACATGCCAGGTATAAAAATGAAAGCTTTAAAAAAACGTGAACATAGGGAAAAAATTAGATTTCTACATAGATTGAAATGTTGTTCATTTAAAAGAAATGGCGTTCCTTATGAACTTAAAAGGTTGCACTTCTAGATGTATACTATTTTTTACTAAAGCTTAGAATAAATGACTTTCAAACTTTAAGAGCATGGCTCACATACATCTCAGGTTTCTTCATGAAAAAGGGGGTGCACATTATACAGCAAATAAACATAGAAATTAAAAATTGCTACTTGAAAGTATAAGTGCGTGTTATACGATGGTATGCATGATATGCCAGATTTTACGGTAAGAATATAATTTTTCTCTACCTTTCTTTAATGAGAAAAAGTATAAAATATATTTATATTGGGTAAAATACAAAGAATCTGATATATATACTTCATTTATTTTCATCCAAATAAACAAAACACTATAGTCACAATAAAGGTATTCTTGAAATAGCCATTTTAAAGTTCAATATGAAAATAAAACTAAAATTATTCCATTGTTGCAAAGGAATACTTAAATTATTATTTGCCTATAAGCAAGTGCCCAAAAAATCAAACAATATGACTTATTATGAATCAAGTAAATTTCATTAAGATATGTGACTACCCAAAATTCGCAGTTTTGGTGAAAATTTTCAAAATTACTTTTGTGTTTTTATTTTATAGCCAATACATTTCAGATTCCATAAAACACTCTATTTTTGTTTCTACGATATCTAGAAGCAAATTTATAGCATAATTAGTAAACTGGAATTGGAGTTAACAAAACCTGATGCTGATCCCTACACAAAATATTTTTAAGATATTGAATTTAAATTTTTAGAACATGTTTTATTTAGTTGTATCTGTGTTATGAATCAAAATCTAATCTCTGTGTATATACAGTGGACCCAAAAAGTGTTCGTACACTTGCAATTTCATATAAGATTTATTGTTTCCGACTAATAAAAATTAATATTTTGGAATTGTAATTTTTTTATATCTGCAACTTGTTCTTGGCGGAATGACATAATTATTTTTTTTAAAAATAGTATAACTATTATTTTTGAAAATTAATAATCAAAAAGCTACTGAAAAATTACGCCACTAAAGTCTTCGTACACTTAACAAAAATCTCAACATAGCTTTATATATATATATAAATATTGTGGTGTATTTCTTTCTTAATTTAGAACTTAGTAGGATATCTTTTAGTGTCCACAACAACTTTTAAATGTCTTGTCTTAAATGTCTTTAAATTTAATCAGTTTTTTGTAATTTCTGCTTCGATTTACCTCCATGCTTCAGTGATTATTGTTTTTACTTCCCATTATGTGTTTATATGTCATGTTTTCTTTTTACTTTAAATCTAGTTCTTCCCAAATATGTTCTGCTGGGCTAAATAAATTGATTGAGGAGATGTTTTCAAAATTTTGGGTACAGTTTTAGAGACACCAGCGGTGTACATTGAGAGCAGTTCGCCTGGCGTCATTATCCTGTTAAAAATGAAATCGTCTAAAATATCCAAATTTTGAGAGGATAATTTAAAATTTCTCTTTAAAATATTTAAATAGAGCTCACGATTCTAAATACCATAAAAAATACCAAATTACCTAATCCTGAAGCCTATTTACACCCACCCTCCCCTGCAAGAACACCTCTGTGTTAAAGCATGGAGTTGGAGGAGCTCTTGTTCCACATAAATTCACGGGATTAAATGCCTCATTTTTTTCCTTTAAAACTATTATATGCCCATCAGAACCAAAAATGTTGAATTTTCTGTCATCCCAATCACTTTCCTGACAATTTTGAATTTTCTGAAACTTAGTCACAAGAATCTAGTAGGATGAATGAACCATGGAAGTGGAAGTGTTCTTGTATGGGGGCGTAAATCAGCTACAGAATTAGGTAATTTTTGATGGTATTGAGAATCATGAGCTATAGTTAAATATTTTAAAGAGAAATTTTAAATTGTCTGTCCAAAATTTGATATTGAATATGACTTCATTTTTTAACAGGATAATGATGCTCTCAATGTACACCGCTGGTGTTTTTATAACTGCCCCAAAATTTTGTGAAAACACCTCCTCAATGAATTTATTTAGCCCAGCAGAGCATATTTGGGGAGAACTAGATTTAAAATAAAAAGAAAACATGACATATAAACACATAATGGGAAGTAAAAACAATAATCACAGAAGCATGGAGGTAAATCGATGCAGAAATTACAAAAGACTGATTAAATCTATACCAAGATGTTTAAAAGTTGTTGTGGACACTAAAAGATATCCTACTAAGTTCTAAATTAAGAAAGAAATACAATATTTAAAGCTATGTTGAGATTTTTGTTAAGTGTACGAATACTTTTGTGGCGTAATTTTTCAGTAGCTTTTTGATTATTAATTTTTAAAAATAATAGTTATACTATTTTTAAAAAAATAATTATGTCATTCCATTAAGAACAAGTTGCAGATATCATAAAAAAATTACAATTTCTATACATTAATTTTTATTAGTCGAAATCATTAAATTTTATAGGAAACTGCAAGTGTACGAACACTTTTGGGGTTCACTGTATTTATGTACTTCATTGCATTTAAATGAAACAAAATCATTAATTTTTTAAAAAATCGAGTTTTTGCATAAAATTTGGCATATTTAAAAAACTTTTAATTCTTAATACATATAAAGATGTTCCATTATTTATGTGCTGTATAAATATTATTTGAATACATTCATTAGAATTTTGTTTAAAAGATCCTCATTGCTATTTTTCATGAAAATTTTACTAAACTCGACAATATTTATAATCTATAAAACTCTCCAGAAAACAGCAAAAGGGTTAAAAAATTAGTTAAACATGAAGCTAAAGAGTTTGAGCTATAAATATGGTGAGTTTAAGAAATGTACAACGAGTAGAACATTTTTCATATTGTATTTAAATCTTTAAAAGCATTGTCTGAGAAACTATGTTTTTTGGCTTCACGGTAAAGTTCACAAATGGATTTCTTTTTAAGATATTGAATTGAAATTTTCAGAAAATTTTTATTTGTATTATAGACTATAATCTCTATGTATGTATTTATGCATTTATTGCACATACAATTTGTGAGAAAAAAAACATGTTTTTTTAAAAAAATTGACAAATTTCAAAAAATATTACAAATTTTATCGCTCTAGGCACAGATAATGTTGTTATTTTTGTGCAGTTTTAATATTATTTGAATATATTAATTAGAATTTTCAATACAAGGTTTACTGTAACTGCAATTTTTCACTAAAAATCCCCAATCTATCCAAAATAATTTAAAATTTTGTGGAATTGTATTTTAATTCCTGACTGAAGTGTAATATAGGGGGGGGGGGGCCTTTCGATTTGACGATTTTTCTTTGGATTTTTATATAGATATTATGGTGAGATGAATTCATTCTGGCTTCGGGAAACCTATCGCTAAGTGAAGTAGCTTGGCGATCGATTTTGGTCACCAAAAAATTTGACATCGCCAAGGCCCCTATACTACACTTTAACCTTAATTCCTAGTTCTATGCACATCCTTTTTAAAGAAAAAAGTGTTTTTTTAGTTGAAAATGTGTTTCAATAAAATGCTCCGAAGGTAGCCACATACCTCTTAAATTTGTTTTTTTAAGTAATCCGCCAAAAAAAGGTAATTGTTATCACATTTTTTCGCTAAATTCCTATAAAAAAGCCTTATATTAAAAACAAGGCACGTACTTTTGTAAAACAAATACGTGAAAACTTTAATTCAAAAGTCAAGAAAAAGACTGTTTTGATTTGAAGTCATAACAAAATCAAAACAATATAGTACTCATGTGTTCGTCCGCGGGTAGCGTGGTAGAAAGGAAAAATAGTTCGGAAGATTTATGAGAACTAAATTAGTTGTTGGACCCCTATTTTTAAAATATGTAGCCAGTATATTAAAAAAAATTCTTTAATCCTGAATATCTTTTTTAATTTGTTTGATAGTGTTAATTAACCATTTTTTGAAATTTTGAGTACATGTAATGTTTCATATTCGAAAAGGCACGCGTTCAAATCTGATATAAACTAACTCATTTCAGAATGAGTAAGTCCATGTGCTCAGTTTTGAGTATTTCTTTTTTCTCCGTGTAGTTTCACTAGACCAGATGGAGATTAGTCCCACCACCACAAGACTTTTCTGGATCAAACAGTTGGATCAACCGTTTTAAGAAAAGATTGGATGCAAAATTGTCAAACATCTATAAGTATTTTAAAGTTACCAATTAACTGGCGAGTAATGATTCGTTAATAGTATTTTTAGTTGATGAAAGATAAGTACGTGATTTCTAACTTTGGATATTTTTTGTATAGTTGCTTATTATAAAATATCCAAGAGGTAAGTGCAAAAAAATTGTAATTTTTGAGCACCGAATTAAAATGTTCGGTCCCGATAGAATCTTTAAATCGGAGTTCGACTGTATAAAAGCGACATGATGAGCCGTATTTTTTTTTTTTTTATTTTCTTACAGGCAGCATAAGATAGTTAAATTGAATAACATGATTTTTTTATAAAAAAAAAATTAAACGACCTCACACAGAAATACAAAAGTTTAAATTATTGTGTTTTTTATTATTTATTTATTTTTTAAAGCACTATTATTTCACGAAAATTGTGAATTATCAATGTTCATTGACAGTGGCACACACAAAAAAATTTCAAGGGGAAGGGGAGAGAGGGGGGGGGTCTAGGGTCTAAAGTCCACCATTCTTGTATCATACCTCAATATGCCGTCCAACATATTCTTTTGATTTTGTTGATTTTGGAAACAAAAAAAAAATAAACTATTGAATTAATATAATTAGCATTAATTAATAAAATAAATTGATAATAACAGAAATTTAATTAAACATTACGTACTATATACATAGGATTAACATCAATAAAAAAAATCAAGGACTATGGGAGGGGGGTCCAGACCCGTGGACCCTCCCCTTGTGTGCACCACTGTGTTCATTGCACTAGAGTACATGCACCCTATTCTTGGATATAATATTTTAGATACATGAAGTTAAAAATTAAAACTAAGACCACCTTTAAGCGTTTTTTTTCTTTCTTCATTTTAAATAATATAACGGGCAAGAATTTAATAGAGTATTTGTTAAATTTCCATTGAGAATAAAAGTCAATATTCCAAGAATCGTTGCGATATTGTCACAGACCTTTGTGAACAGAGACGCTAAGAGCCAAATTATTCAGAGACATTGTGCGACACTTTCTTTCAGTTCAATTCAAAATAACTATAAAGCTACTATAGATAGTGTATTTTATACAATCGAACCCTAACCAAAGTATAAATAGTTTGCACTTCTCTATCAAGGAAGACATCGAGTGGTTACCTCAATGCAACTTGCTATCTTTTGGTGAATTCACACAACCAGGTATATCTCTACTACGGCAATCACTCAAAGTGATTATCAAGCACTTGTCATACTACTCACAACTACGAGCACTTCATTGTATCCTGGGATTCATCTTTCCCTTTTCTTCTCCCTTCAGATTTCTTTTATTGGTGATACCTATTTTAATATATCATTAGATATTCTCAAATCAAACAGCTTCATAATGAAACCCTAGAGGTTTCACCCCAAAGTGAAAATGAGTGAGAGCTCTCAATAATGTCTCTTCGGTATAGGTGCAATTTGAAGTTTCAAAGCATTTTAAATTGCACCAGGGGGGAGGGAATATTTGCAAAAACGCTTAAATTTTTTTTTAAAGAAATCACACACACACACATAGTGTTAATAGCTATTTAAATTGAAACAGTTCAAAAATTTAAGCATTTGGATAGTGCGCACAACTTTGTTGATCTCTACTCTCTGTTTCAGCAAAATATACTTAAAAATAAATTCTAGAGGAATTTTTTTTCCGAAATCACACCCCGGATATATGACATTCAAATTTTTTATTGTTTTCATTTTGCCCCTTATTTATTTCCTTGTACAGGATCTAATAAAAAACAAATTGAGCGTAAGAATGTAATTTAAAATATCAAGCAATTTACTTGCTTAATGGAATTAAATTGTATGCTTTTAAACACATATTACTTTTAATACAATGAAAAAATACACACTCCAAATAAAACTACAATCATCCATTTTTAAGAAACCTTACAACTGCGGGAACTTTTGTTGTACTGTATGAATTGTTAAAATGACAATTTTGCTAATAAGCAACTGAATCTAAAAAAATTAAGATTCTGAAATAAGAGTAAATTACAAATGTGTTTTTAATGGAATAAGCTTATTCATAAATGTGTGATTCGAATAATTACCTCACTTAAATTTTTGCCTATTACAATTTTATTCTAAACTTCTATAAATATTTACTTAAAGAACATTTTGCTGACGGTAATGCGAGAGTCCAATTTTGTAATTACCGATATTAACTTTTATATATAACTCCTATCATTATATATAATATGGGTTTTCCTTACCTTTAAACAATGGAATGAACAGAGTATTAAAAACAACACGGAAATCAATAATATATCCTGATGAAGCATTGCACATTCACTTACTTCTTCAAGATGTACTTTTTTTAACTCTAACAAATATAGTACATTGGCTTAAGAGGTGAAATAATGCAGTAAATACCTTAAAATTTCAATAATACATTTCTCTTTCTGCAATTAAAAAACTTCATATATGATAAAGAAATTAACTAAGATTAACTATAAATTTAGTTTTGAAAACTGTTGCCGTAAAATATGCCTTAAATATGCCACTGAAAAATTTTAAATGAATAAAAATCTTGAAAACTACATTTAAGCTAAGTTTTACCTTAAAAGAAAAAATGATTCTGTATTAAGACTGTTTTCGATCAATGTTAAAGGATAGGGATGAAACTGGAAGCACATTTGCCGGCAGGAAAAAGCTCCAATAATAATTAAAATTTCTATGGGTATAAAAAAAATTATTGTTTAGAAGATAGTGTTCTTAGAATTTTGATTTTTGAAAAAAAAATACGCAGTTTTCAGCATTATTGCAAAATGAAATTTGTGTGAGTTTTCTATGTTAAAGTATAGGAAGTGAAAACGCAAAGCACATTTCAATAGAAAAAAATTGATTTTTTCGAGTAGAATTAAATAGTATATTATAAAGAATGCTTCCCTATTTTGACTAGTGTAGCCAGAATTAAGTTTTGTGTTTTTATTAATGAACTATTTTAAATTTTAGGTTTATTCTGAATTACTTTTGGCGTAGTTAGGACTATCTCAAAGAGATGGCACCACCATCGTTTTGTAACGAATTTTTCTTGGCTACGAATACTTAATTTTGGCGATAGCTTTCTGAAATATAGTCGCAAGCTGAAATTATGGTAACCAGCAAGTTGTGACAAGTAGTGTGGACAATAAAGAAGATTTATGATGTACACAGAGATTTAACATCTCAAACCTGATGAACTTTCCCATTTAGGAATGTTTTCAATATTTTCTGCATGTGTGCTTTTGTTAGTATTGCAAATATAACTTAATGTGGTCTTTTGACATAAAAAGTGTTTCTTACGTAGTACGTGGTAAAAGATTTAATACATACACATCTCTACTTTCCTTCTTCGTAAATACATATTGACCATTTATAATTTAAAAGTTAGTATTTCTTCAAAAAATAGAGGAGGGCAAGAAAGGAAAGTATTTTTAACGAATCAGGATTTTTTTTTGGATTATTGATTTACTCTTCTGTCAAAAAATGAATAACTTGAATGTCAAAGGGGTTTTCTTTTATCTAGGTTAAAAATAAAAGACAGTTCACAATTTTAAAACCTAAAAAATAACATATAAGCATTAACATTTTAACTGCCATGCTCGAAATGATCTTGGGCAAGGCACTTGTGCTGCAAAATGTCCTGCCCGAGTCTTATACGGCATAATTTTGTTTTAGTGCATCTTATTGTTATACCCGAATACAACCTATTACTTTTCAGAATTTCAAATCCAAGTTGTAGAAGAGTGTTTTATAAGTATGATGATGCAGCTTCTCCTAATAAAAGAATGCTGGCAGACCACCCACAGTAGATAACCCTACCCATCTTAGTGAACGACATTTTATAGCCCATATTCCTCCTACTCCTGCGAAACGTGAACCTACAAGACAGTGCAAAGTTTGTGGTTCAAAAAAGAATGCAAATGGAATAAATTATACTTTAAAAAAACTAAAAAAAAAAAACCCCTTTTATAGTTAATTGAATAAAGTTGTAACAATCTTTCATTCACCAAATCTGGAATTTGTCGCTAAATCTGGAAATGGGATCTGAAATTAGTCGCCAGATGCGGGATGGGATCTGAAAATGGGAAATTGTTAATCCTGATGATCCTAATTCGGACAATGGAACAAAATTATTAAATTATTGTGTTGTCATCTGTTCTGGACAGATGAGCAAAATTTCGAATTCAGCTGACCTTTTAAAGTGGGTAAAAATTGAGTTCAAAGATTCCGTTACATACAAATGAGGCTCATAAAAGGGTGTTAAACTAGATACGGAAGGAAACACGATTCTGGTATAATGATTGCGGAGTGGTTTGTGCTTGTGGAGATGTGTTTCTAGTTATACCACACAAAACTGAACTACTAATACGCATTTATTTCATTTATTTTTCTTTTCTTTTCGTTTTTAGAAAATAATGCTCCACTTGAAATGAGTTTTATCACTGCCACACTGTGTGTGGCAGCCACCCAAGCAAATATGCAGTTGCTACAAAAAATTTTAAAAAAATTTGCGGTGCAATTCAAAATATCAATTTTTAACTACTAAATATATTTTATTTTGTACTAAATGTTTGATTTTTGAAATAAAAAAGCTTGGCAATTGTACCCAAATAATCAAAATAACTTGACAGTTAAAGGGTTAAACTTTTTTATTGTATTGTGTTGTTCAGAGTTATATCACACTATTAAATCTCACGAAAACCCTGTTCATTAGTGTTAAATATTTTTGTGCTTTGTAATTGATACTATACAGATACTAATAAATATCTTTTATTTTGCAATTCTTATTTAATAATCAAAAAAGAGAAAGAAATTTTTTAACTCCTTTAATTAATAGTGGGAAATATTCTACAGAAGTTTTTAAGCGATTTAGTGTTTAATTAGATCTTTGTAATGTGATCATGGTTCACACATACACAAACACTGAAGATGTTTAAAGGTCATAATTCAAGAAATAAAAATCTTAAGCAAATTAATGAATAGTAAAAAAGAGAAAATTTTTTAACTCCTTTAATTAATAGTGGGAAATATTCTACAGAAGTTTTTAAGCGATTTAGTGTTTAATTAGATCTTTGTATGTGATCATGTTCACATACACAAACACTGAAGAGTTAAAGTATAATTCAAGAATAAAAATCTTAAGCAAATTAATGAATAGTAATAAAAAGAGAGGAAATTTTTTAACTCCTTTAATTAATAGTGGGAAATATTCTACAGAAGTTTTTAAGCGATTTAGTGTTTAATTAGATCTTTGTAATGTGATCATGGTTCACACATACACAAACACTGAAGATGTTTAAAGGTCATAATTCCAAGAAATAAAAATCTTAAGCAAATTAATGAATAGTAATAAAAAGAGAATTTTTTAACTCCTTTAATAATAGTGGGAAATATTCTACAGAAGTTTTAAGCGATTAGGTTAATTAGATCTTTGTAATGTGATCATGGTTCACACATACACAAACACTGAAGATGTTTAAAGGTCATAATTCCAAGAAATAAAAATCTTAAGCAAATTAATGAATAGTAATAAAAAGAGAGGAAATTTTTTAACTCCTTTAATTAATAGTGGGAAATATTCTACAGAAGTTTTTAAGCGATTTAGTGTTTAATTAGATCTTTGTAATGTGATATGGTTACACATACACAAACATGAAGATGTTTAAAGTAAATCAAGAAAAAAAATTAACAAAAATGAATAGTAATAAAAAGAGAGAAATTTTTAACTTTAATAATAGTGGGAAATATCTACAGAAGTTTTAAGCGATTTAGTGTTAATTAGATCTTTGTAATGTGATCATGGTTCACACATACACAAACACTGAAGATGTTTAAAGGTCATAATTCCAAGAAATAAAAATCTTAAGCAAATTAATGAATAGTAATAAAAAGAGAGGAAATTTTTTTAAAAAAATTGCTTTTAATGGTGAAAATTTTTTTTTTTCTCGAAGATCTATTAAAATGCTATGAATAATAATAATAATAATAATAAGTAGACAAAATTAATAACCGGCCAAAAAATTTACAAAAAGTAATTGATATTTTATGTAGAAAATTTAAAACAATTTATTTTTCTTAGTGATTTCAGTAAATATAATTCCAAACGGAAATTAATGAGGTATGGTTTTCTTTTTTACTTTGCAATACTTTATCTGTTTATGTTTGTTAAATTCAAATATTAGAATCGTTTATAATCCTTCTTCTTCATCATCATGAATAGCTTCCGCACACACACACAAAATTGATATGAAATTTAGCTTTCTAAAAAAGGAAATGAAAATAATAATAGCAAAATAGAATGACTCATTTTCGTATAGAACAGATCGTTTAAACAATAACTCCAGGAATGTTGTCGCTGTGATAGGAAGAAAATGCAAAAAATAAACATTATCATGAGGAATTTTAGTTAAAAGAAAAATTGAACAGGTTTAGAAATGGAAAAAGGGCGAATGGAAAACGGCGACATCTCAACTGAAAAAGCTAAAAAGACAATACACTTATTTTTTTTTTTTTAAAAAGTAGAAACCCATCGTAAAATATTTAAAAAACGAACAAACAAAGATTAAAGAAAATAGTTATTTTCTTTGTTTTTCCCTTTTTCAAAAGGTGGATATAAATTGTTTTGGTACTATTACATAATACTTTAATACTATTCATTATTTTAGAAATATATGAAATTATAGAAGATTAAATATTCATATAATGGACATTAATTAAAAATGAAGTAAAAAACTTTTAAGAGACTTAAAGATAAAAGAAATATATATGCAAGTAGAATAATCTTGATTTGGTGGCGGCATTTAAAGTTTGTCAGCCTTTAATTAAATTTTTTAGCCGATAGTTTATACTAACTGAACTTTTAAAATGAATATTAACTAAAAAAAAATACAACATTCTTTTTCAAATCCTAGAAATTTACTTTCAATATCCCTACCTTTTCATAACTTACTCTAAAAGAAGAAAACTTTTGTTGAAATTGAGATAATTGTGAAAGTTTTCAGAGAGTATATGTATATATAATTATTAAATTTATTATTATTATATAATATATTAGTTTATAATGTCAACAGTTTTTAAATATACTAGATCAGAAGTGGGGAGCCTTTTTATCATTAGAGGCTACATGTGAGTTAGATAGTAATAAAGGAGGCAAGGTTGATGTTCCTATAAGTGCAATTTTTACGATATTATATTATAGTTATTGTATAGTTTTAACAAATTGTGCATTATATAAAAATATCACGAAAAAAAATTTTTTTTAAAATTAAATCTTATTTATTTATTATTCGACATAAAAAATTGCAATATAAAATATTTTTGTATTATTTTTTTTATAAAATTATTTAATTTATAGATGCTGCAGTAATCTTTTATTATATATGTATATATATCCCACTGTTGTTATTTTTATTTACCTAACATGGTAAAGAAATACGAAAAATAGAAAAATAATAGTATTTAATTTTAAATAAATGACACAGCAACAATTCCTAAAATAATTTTGAAATCCGACGGAAAATTTAAGTGAGGGGGATATATATATATATATATATATATATATATTCGCATTTGTTTCATTGGCTCTTTGATTTTAAGCCGAGGCGTGTTGCAAAGATTACAGCCAACAATGGCGGCTACACTTACTACTGATTGTGTCATCTTCTACGCTTCACAGGAGGCTGTACTTTTGATCTTTTGACCTTAGTGCAACATATTATCTGCCAAATAAATTTCGCTGTGATATGTCTAGTCCTTCTTGGTGTTGCATTTTGTGTAGCCAGCAGCGTAGATGAATCTTCATAACACGAAGCCTTAATTGGTCTTCTAAATGAGCACCTGTGATTTGCATTCTTAAACTAGTTTTAATTTTTGTCATGAGAGAAAATATTGACTCTCCGCAGTAAGTACTTCCAAAGCAAGGATTTAAACAGCATGCATGATCTCGTAGGCATGGATCTTCAACAGAATGTTTCCAAATTTCTATTAGATCCTTTTTAGCATCAAAAAGAGCTTTGAGGATTCTCTCTCCTCCTAACTCAAATAACTCCATTTGTAATTCTGTAGGAGCCGTGGATATACTACCCCAAATGGGGTTCAAATACCAGTTTCATGACAGGAGTGTGCTCGTAAAAAACTGAAAATCTCTCATTACATTCCTCTGTTAAAAAATCTAAGACACCTTGTAATGCTTGTCGATTCCTGCTTCCCTCTGATCCTCCTTGTCTACCCTCGGACCCGGCTAGATATGTGGGAAGAACTGAATAATCAGTCGACATGATTCACTCTAATTATTTTATTGACACAAAATATCAAGCAAACACAATAATAATCCAATTAAGAAATTTGATCAGTATGCAGAGCGTGAAGGTGAGACTCGTTAGCCTGGGGATAATATTACGGACCCTCAACTGATTCCACGATAACTTATACAAGCTCAATATCAACTACGCCGCACACTTATAAGCTAAACTTTTATTTAAATAAGGGTCACGATACCAGTACTCTTGTTAAGTTCTACTGTTGAGGCCTTGAACAGTAATCTATAACTGGATTCGATCACCTCCGAGTGATCCTCTCTTGGAATTCTTCAATTGCTAAACTTAGATTTTCACTTAATAAATTCACGGTCCTCACTCACCAACTAACTCTCAAAACTTGGAATACAGAATAAATATAACATACTTAATTTACATAATCACGTTTTCTTCCTTCGGTGAAAGTTGGTTGGTCAAAATATTTCTCTAGAAGAGTCCCCCAAGGCGTTAGTCATAGTCGCGTATAGATCAATCACAACCTAAAAATTCATCGAATATTTTATTTTCACATTTCTGCTCATTCAACATTTTACTAGCTTCAGGCAGTGTTGCTCTAAAAATATTTCTGAAAGAGAAAGCAATGGTTTGAAAAATGTTCTTTTTTTTTTTTTTTTTTTTTTTTTTTTTTTTTTTTGGAATGCAAGGATCTTATATATACGCTTCGTTTTAACTTGGAGGCAGATATTTAAATTGTTTTGTTTTGTTTTATCATGATATCAGACAACAATGCAATGTTCCTGTAAAATGCTTCATCTGATAGTTTACATAGTGTTCCTTGTTCTTGATAAAAGTTTAAAACTTTTCATCGTAGAGTTAAAACATTTACCAATCTTGTCTTGTTGCAGTAGTACGGAAAATTAACACTGTACGCTTCCTCGTCATAAGTGTGGTCAAGGTAACGGACTCGTGGCCGGCGAGTTCGAGCCTAGCACCGCTGAAGACCCTCCGTGTAGGGGAGCGATGTACGTTAAATCTGTCGAGAGCGTAAATGTCCTCGCGTTGGTGTGGTAGTTAGGAGAGGGGTGGAAGCTCAGGTGTCGTCCTCGTCACTTGACCATAGTTCAAAATCTCGAGGTCCGTTGCGAGTGAACAGTGCGACGTTAATATTGCATTTTACGTGAATATAGTTGACCATCGCAATAGCTCTATCCAGAGCGTCTTGCAAAATGGTGGGTTTGGCGCAAAGGTTTTGCTGATGCAAAATTACGGTGAAATGATATAAGTTTTTTCAAACTTTCCTTTTTTATTAAAGCAACGAATCCTTTGTTTTTATGCCTCCTGGAAGGTGAGCCATCAATGAAGACATTGACCATATAAATTACTGACATTTAATTGCAATCGATGACGTATTTCTCCGAAGTTTTCAAAAATGTCAACCACGAGTTCTTCCATTTAGTGTGTAATGTGTGTCTGTTCCTACTTCCCTCTAATCCCCCTTGTCTACTCTCGGACTCGGCTAGATGTGTGGGGAGAGCTGAATAATCAGTCGACATCATTCACTCTAATTATTTTATTGTCACAATATATCAAGCAAGCACAATAATAATCCAATTAAGATTGTTGATCAAAATTAAAAACGCGAAGGTGAGACCAGTTAACCTGGGGATAATATTTACGGACCCTCAACTCATTCCTACTATAACTTATACAGGCTCTATTTCAACTCAGCCTCGCACTACAAGCTATCTTCTAACTTCTATTTAAATAATGCTTACAATGTCTGTACTCTTGTAAAGTCGAAGTCCTACTGTTGAGGCCTTGCAGGCTTAAACTTGACAGGATCAATTCCGATCCGCTTGATTCTCACTGGGAAATCTTCAATATACACTTTTATAAACTTAGTTCCGCACTGCAATAACTCACGATTCTCCACTCTTTCTCAAAACTCGTGAGAATGCAGAATTTACATAATAAACTTAATTTGCATTATCAAGTTTTCTTACCTTCGGTGAAAGTTGGTTGAGTAAAATATTTCCCTAAAAGAATCCCCGAGGAGTTAGTGGAAGGAACCGTATAGATCCATCACAAGTGTAAACCGCGCAAGAAGTTCTTCGTAACATTGAAAGTATTTAGTTACAGCACGAATAAAATATAAAACATGCACCGAGTCAGTTTTATCAGTGCTTTCATCTAAAGCAATTGAAAAATAAAAATCTTCATTTTGTATCATTGTACGAAGTTACTTTGTTGTATTTTCAACTAATTCGTGCTGTCGATCTGTTACAGTTCTTCTTGAAAGAGGCAATTATTTGTATTTGGTAAGACTGATATAACAATACATTCTTTGATTATTTCTACTTCACTAATTGGATTGCCTCTTTTTCCAAGTATGTATGGTATGTTGTAAGTAACACACACACATCAGCTGCAGAGGAATTTTTCTTTACAAAAGTACTAAATGTAACGCCTGTTGACGATGCTTTTCTTTTTCAGTGTTTGAAGTGCTGCTTTTTGAGATTCACCTTCAAAATTGAAATATTTATGTTTTTTATGAGTCGAATAGGGTTTATTTGCATTCGCTTTTTTCAAAGTAGTTGAAACTGTATTGTTCTCTACAAACACAACAACACCACTTTATCTTTCACAGAAATACCCCACTCTACATTAAATGATCTTTTTCCTTTATTTAATTTTCTTCTCTTACAATTTAACATGCTGGGGAAAAATGAATAGTAATACATTTCTATATAGAATCGTATACTTGCTAAAAATACAATAACCCTGTGTACTAGTAAAACAATAGCTAAATTTTTACAACGGCATTTAGCAATACAAGACGAGTCTGCCACCAGCACATTACCAGGTTTACAAATGATAAGTCAGAAGCGTCTTTTTTTAGTACATAATTGTTGTATCTAAATCTACAGAAAATAATAAAACACTTCATTATTATTCAAATGTCATTCGTGCAGAAAAAATAATACGCTTTAAAGTACATGGAGTCAGTCACAACCATAATAGTAAGAAAATAGTTTCTGTGTAGAGATCCTATAAGCGTTGCCGTCAGTGGCGTACAGCTAGGTATCCAAAGGCCCTGGAGCAAATAAATAAATAAATAAATAAAATAAACAAAAGTAACGGTCTTATTTATGAAGAATTCTATGAAGTAAAAATATATGAATATTTTAGATACACAAAGCTACAATTTTATATATATATATATATATATATATATATATATATTTACTATCTTCTCTTTCTTGGCGTTGTTTGTGCTTAAACGCACCCCACTGAGTTTCTTTTTTAGAATCCGTAATTAGTTTTATAATTTATCCAATACAATTTCATACGTGCACGAGTACTTCCTGGTGTTAAAAGGAAGCAGAAACGTAATGCTAAGTTACAAAACGACGTTGGGAATTCCTAGATATATATTTATCTATTCGAGAGGATCGAACTCATCCACCACAGGGCTTAGAGCTTCAACATGATTCACTGAGATAGACAGAAAATGATACAAAAAATATGCATCAACAAGAAAATACAATACCATATTATTATAATTATTTTAAAAAAGACACTCTACAAAAGAGCAATTTTATATCAGTGTGTTGCAGATACGTAAAGATTGCGAAATATTGAAAAAGAAAACTAGCTCATTATGAATCATATTGTCATTAAAATTAGAATGTAACTAGGAAGGAATTGCTTCTTGTTTAGGTTTTTTAGGATGTAATAAGAAGTATGGTAAGATTTTTCATGGAATTAAAAATTTATTTTCAAGTAAAAGTTTATAGAAAATAAAAATAAAAAATAAAAAAATTGAAACTAACATACACTCTTTTCAATAAGTAAAGTTCACAACACTAAACAAACAGTGAAAAAAATTTAGTGGAATTCCCCATAATTTCAAAATTTTTGTTAATTGAATTGTGATGACAAAAGTTATGTTTCAAACTTTAAAATTTATGTCTTAATTTCGGGAGAAATTATCTCAAATTCGGCTTGCTTGGTGGTCAGGGTCCGAGGGCCCCCCTGAACTTGAGGGCCCCGGTGCACTACATCACGTAGGCCATTGGTTGCTACGCCACTGGTTGCTATGTTACTCTAGGTGAAGCTCTAAAATTTAAAATGTACAATTGGCTCTTCCCACAAGTAGTCATTGAAACATCCATCCATCCATGCCGTTCTTTATTTAATTCAATCCGTTTTCCCCATATATATAAGGTTGGCTGGCGACAAAACATGTTCAACCCCCCTTTTATATAAATTTTTTATATATAAGCTGTCCTAAGTCAGCAATGTTGATAATACTGTAGCATCCATTCTTTTATATTTTTTATATTTTACTCTATTATTTTAATTTTTCATATTTGCTTTTAAATTCTGTTGTCTGGTTATCTTACAATTTCAATTCGTTTTAGTTTTAATCATGTTTATTCATCTCTCTCTTGTAGAGAAATTTTGGTTATATATATGTATATAGATATAGTTTAAATATTGTTGCATTTAATTTGTCAGTCATTCCTTTTTCATAACTAACCAAAAGTGAAAAACCAAATATCTCCAGTTCAGAATACCTAGTACAGAGGCGGGGAACCCGTGGTCTCCGTGAGTTTGTTGTGTGATGCCTTCATAAAAACTAGCACTTGCGTTAATTAATATTTAATTTTTTTAGATTATAACAATTTGAATAGCGTCTATTTGTAAGAAATGGTAATGATTCAATTATAAGTAGTAAAATTAAGTATACCAAAAAATAAAAATCAAATTAGCTCTAAAATAAATTCTTGTAATTATTTTTATATATATGTAAAATTTATCTCTCTATTCATAAATTTTTTCCCCTGATGCCGTAATAAATTTATTTATACATAAGGTATAGAAAGAAAATGGGCGTTTAAAAGTTGAATAGAATTGAAGAGGAGTGACAAGAAAGATTTGCCTAGGGGGTCTCACCCCCTACCTTCCTACGCTCTCTCGAAAAATCTGCTTACGCTATAGATTGTGATGTTATAAATTTCTCCAGTAATTTCCAGAAGAACTCAAATGGTCACCAAGCCGCCAAAAATGATACCAGTTTGAGCAATGAGTATAAATAGTTGTATAATTTGTACAATGGGATTTGGTCAGCCGTTGTCCGTGTGCAAAGAATATTCGGATTCTACTTTTTTTTCTGTCAAATAATTTGAATACATAGAAATGCTTCTTGAAACATTCAATACTAAGATCCCAATCTTGAACGGGAAAAAAAGAAAGAAAAAAAAAACGGCTACCACACACAATAGAAACTTGAGTACTGAATTTTTGAAAGATTTTCATATTCTACTTCTCTTTTTCCACAGCATCTTCAAAAAATATATTTAGTTATTAATTTTATCAAAAGTTTGTTGCGTAAGATATGCTCTTAATTTCCGGTAAGTTTTAAAATGTAATTGTATATTTTTTCTGTAAAATGTTAATGACTATGTTCTCTTTTTCCTTTTCTATTCTTAAAAAGTTTTAGTAAATACGCAGAATAAAATCTGAAAATGGAACATATATCCAAACACATGAAAAAAATTTAGAAATTTCATCAAAAACTCCCAAAAATTATATTAAATTCTGTAGCTTTTGCTAAATTAATTGTTTGCTAATAAGTTTTATCTCAAAGATTTTCTGTCATTAAAACGTAACAAAAAAAACCGTTACAGTCAGATAAGGTGATATTGAAAAAAGGCTGATAAATCGGTCGTTAGTTTAACAGGCAGGTGTTGACTGTTTCTTTCCTTCTTTTTTTGACATGACAATATACAATTCGTTATCGTGACTTTTTTTATTGAAAAAGGAAATAAAATTTTAATTAATAGCATTTTACATTGATAAAAAAAATTACTAAGGATTTAGTTGTAAAACGTTTGGATTGTTTCAGATGGTTGGTTTCATTTTTGTAAGGGCATTATTAAATTGTATTGTTTGACCACGGAGGCTCCAGCATCGTCACTTAATAAGAATGTATCAACCTAACGTTCAAATCATTGGCTAATAAGAGGACAAAGAAATTAAACTTATAAAGGAAATATATATTTGTATCAGAATCATTAAAAAGAGACCGTAAAATTGGATTAGATATGATAAAGAGTAATTTAGCTTTAATTGTTCAACTTTTAAAAGAATAGTAATGAAAATCTTTCAGTTTTTCTCATATATTTATTTTTGAATCTGTATTGTTTTCTGTCCTTCTCTTAGTAACTAAATATATTAGAAAACTTTTTATTGTTTGTACTCTTGTGTGAGTAATAGAAAATGTGTATACGCTCCAACCCTAAAATACGGGGGGGGGGGGAGCATACTCGGCTTTTATTTGTACATCTTTGCTCTAGAGTAGTGATTCCCAAAGTGGTCTATATAGACCCCCAGGGGTCTATGATGACCTGCAAGGGGTCTACGGCAGCGAAAAAATAATTTGGGGGTTCATGAGGTGTAAATGGGGGTCTATGATATTGGCTCTCATTAAACCAGATCGGGACTTTAATCTTTAAAAAAAATTTGATCTAGTGGAAACTAGATTTTACAAATTTAACTGATATATTTACTTAATTTAGTGAGGTTAATGTGTGGTTATTAGGTGACAGCATAAATTTTTTAAGACAAGAACCATTTCAGCATTTCTTTCCAGAATTAAGCTAAGAAGTATAAAATTGGACGTCACGAACTTTCTCAATTTGTGACTAGCAATCTGTCTGGACATTTTAACTTTCGTTTAATATTCAGATGCCATCTACTCAGATTTTGAAACTATGTTTGAGATTTCTTTTTTTATAGTAATAACCACAGATTGGACTATGAATTCATATAGCCCCATTGAAAAAAAAAATGTTATATTATACTAGGGACTGATCAGAACAGGCCCTAACGAAGATCTTAAAATAAAGTTTAGAAACGGATATCAGCAACTTTGGCTTTAAAAAAACATACCTGTTACTTGTCGAGAATTATGGAATATCGTAAGAAAGTTTTTAATTGCTCTTCCTAGTGAGAGGGAGTTTCAGTGAGTTTGCTAATATCAAAAACAAAAACAAAAAAACTGGACACTTACTAACAAAGGAGATTTAGGGTTAAACCTGACTAGATTGTGATACTAAATGTATTGAAAATTTGTTATTGAAGCACCAGATTCATTCCTCTTATTCAAAACATTTGTTTGTTGTTCAGTTATTTTATGTATTAGTTTAATTCATTAACATGCGCCTATTAAGTTTTAAACACTATACTTCACTACAATTAGAAATTTAAATATTTTAAAGTAGTAGTACTATCTGTAAAAAAAAACATTTAAGTTGATAAATTTACAAAAATTCAATATTAGGTAATCAGGGGGTCTACCCGGAACCGAAAAACATGGCAAGAGGTCTATGAGACAGAAAAAGTTTGGGAACCTCTGTGCTCTAGAGCAATGGTTCCCAAACTTTCTTTGTCCGTGGACCACTTTTTACACCAAAAAGTTGGCCATAGTATTTCACCACATAAAAATATTCAGAAAACGATGATTTATTTACAATAAAAAAGAATTAAGTATCAGTAGCTACTCTCTTAGCAGGAATATGTGACATCATACGAATAAAAGAATATAAACATGAATTACATAAAATGTGGTAAATAAGGATTCAGACATCACAGCTCCATCCCTGTTAAGATTTTTTTTAAATTATAAAAGTATTCTTCTTTCTAAAACTCAATCTATCTGTCAATATCCACCAATGCATCTTCTTTTCCGCATATTATCAAGATTATTTCTCTTACCCCACAGAGGATTCACATTCCACAGGTTGAGAAACGCTATTATAGATCATAAATAAACAAAAATAATTAATACTATAATTAAACTGAGTATTATAATTTAAAGAGTTATAATTTGAATCCTTTAAAGTAATTTTTCTTTAAAAAATTAATACTTTAATAATTTTCTTTATATTAATAGAATAACGAGTTTCATGAATAAATTTGTGTATTTTTAATTATTAACGCATAGGATATTTCTATTTATAATTTTTACAAATACTTTTATTCTGTTTGCTGTATTACAGTCTTTCACGAAACTGTACTCAAACTGAATAGCTAAGGTTAATGCAATTAATTAATTCAGACAAGGCAAATTAATTCAAATGAATTAATTAGCAAATGTTAATAAAATAGCTAAGAATTTAGCACCTAACTCTATGCAGCTTTTTGACTAAGCATTATGTATATAAATATAACATTAATTAAAGAATTCTTTGAGTTAGTTATTTTAAAGAACATTATAGCTTCTCTTTTGTTTTAAACCCTGAGTGTCAAACTCGCAGCCCACAACGGACATTTTTGCGACCCGGCGTAGTAAAATAATAAAAAATTCTCTGGAAATTGGAAAGATAGCTTCAGAAAAGAAATGTCAAGTATCAGAATACAAACATTAAATTTTTTTGTTCTTTTATACATGTTTATTATAATGTATTATTCGAAATAAACTTACTTTTCTATGAATATTGATTTTTTTGCAGCTCACCTAATGTTAAACATTGTTTGTCTGGCCCGAGTTAGCTTTTGAGTTTGACACCCCTGCTTTAGATATCCGACTACCCTAAAATTGTGAATTTTGCCACAAACTGAAAAATTTGTTTTATGATTTTATTTTATAGGCCATCTTATTAGCTTTATAAAAATACCAAGTTTATTATTTTCCGTTCACTAGAACAAAAACTACAAGTGTTTTAGTAAAAGCAGATGCCATTACTTTAAGCAAGATATGCCATACTTTAAAACGCGTCTTACTCGAAATGTGTTTTTTTTTTAAATGCTCGAAGCTAGCGATTTCTAAAAAAGTTTTGAAAATAATGAACTGAAATTTTTTGTGTATATGTTCTGTATAATAAATAGTAGAAGTGTTTTGACTTTCAGATTGATCAATCACTGTTTTATTACAAAACTTACAGTCTCTTATGTTAATATAATCACTGTTTTTCTTAAGCAATTACATATAACAACTTAGAAAAAGTGCTCTAGTTTTTGTAAAAATTAAAATATCTCTTATCCTGAAGGTCATTTTCAGAAATGAATAACATAGCAACACATTAGATTTGAAAAATTGAAAATTTGTTCATAAACTTTTGGTACAGAATGGGCCGCGTTTAGGTAATTTTTTTGTAAATTTTGTACAGTTTTTTCCCATTTTAGTAATAATAATTTTTTTCTGTTCTTAATTTTAGCATATTTTTCTTAAAATGTACTAAAGAAATCTGAAAAAAACAAAAAAATCCCCATATCTCTATTTTTTCAAAAAAAAGTTGTCACAATTAGTCGGATACCTTAAACCTTTGAATAAGCAAATTTTTAACTTAACATTGTACCAATGATTTCAATACAAATAATTTATATTATCTGATGGGAAAAAAAGTATGTCTATCTCTCTTTTTAGTTTACTTCCCATTTTTTAGAAGAAATACTCAAATGAGTATGATATCCCAAAAAACTTTCATAGTTCTTATACATTTGTGCCATAACATTTTAAAATTTTTATAAGAGGTTTACTATATTTTAAATAAAAGACTTAATGAATGTTATGATCAATGTAAAACAACATCCACTAATATAATTTAACATAAAAATTATTTAATATTACAGCATAGAAATTTTATCCAATAAATAAACTCAATACCATTGGGAAACATATTTAAAAAAAATGTATGGATGCAGTTTGATGAAAGTCCAATCTGTGTGAAGATTTATAACGGACATGTAATACGTAGCAAAATAAGATGTTGCGATCAAAAAATAAAACGCACTGCAGCAGAGTACATTGAAAAGGAGGTAAGCCTCTCCATCTATGTCAATCTAGCAGGAATCCGCGAAGTAAAGAATAAGATTCATAGACTTAAGATTGAACTTACTTATTCTGTGAACGAATGAAGCTGTTTCATTTTTCTTCCTGTGTGACAGCTGAATTGTAGATTGTATTAAATTGTAGAGGCAAGGAAGTTTTGGATTCATGCAAGAAATTGAAAGAGAGAAATAAAAAAAAGAAGATTAGAAGGGGGAAAAAACTAAATAAATGGAAAAATGCATAACTTTTATAAATTAAAGTCGTACTTCCTAGATTAAAAAATTATCATTTCTTTCATTTCTTGATAAAATATGAAAAAATTTGAGTTCAGTAATTAATCTGGAATTTTTTACAACTTTTAAGTGAAATTTGCAATCATTAATCTCACCATGATCATCACAAACGCACACACACATAAATAAGCATATTACAGTCCAACACCGATTTAACGAATTCGTCAGGACCGAACATTTTATTTGTTAATTTGGGGATATTCGTAATATCGGGATCCAAGAAAATATAAATTTTTTGCACTTATGAAAATTCTTTAAGGTATCCGACTAGTTGCGACAACTTTTTTTTAAGAAAATGGAAATATGTGGATTTTTTTGTGGTTTTTAGATTTTTTTAGTACATTTAAAGAAAAATATGCTAAAATTAAGAACAGAAAAATCAATTATTATAACTAAAATGGGAAAAAATGGGTAAAAATTGACAAAAAATAATATAAACGCGGCCCCTTCTGTACCAAAGGTTTATGAACAAATTTTCAATTTTTCAATTCTGATGTGTTGCTATGTTATTCATTGTCGAAATGACCTTCAGGATAAGAGATATTTTAAATTTTATAAAAACTAGAGCACTTTATCTCAGTTACTATATGAAATTGCTTAAAAAACCAGTGATTATATTCACATAAGGGATTGCATATTTTGTAATTATAACAACATTTCTACTATTATACAGAGCTTACACAAAAAATTTCAGTTAATTATTTTCAAAATTTTTTCTACTATCGCGCTGACCCCGTTTGATTATTTTCAAAAAATCACATTTCGAGTAAAACGCGTTTTACAGTGTGGCATCTTGCTTAAAGTAATGGTATCTGCTTTTACTAAAACGCTTGTAGTTTTTGTTCAAGTGAACGGAAAATGATAAACTTGGTATTTTTGTAAAGCTAATTAGATGGCCTGTGAAATAAAGTCATAATAAAATTTGTCAATTTTTGGCAAAATTCACAATTTTAGGGTAGTCGGATATCTTATAATAAGCAACTAAACAAAAATATATTCATAGTTAGATATTATACACTTTTTATATTCAGCACCTAAAAATACTATTAGCTAATTATTACGCACCAGAAAATTGGAAACTTAAAAATACTGACTATAATAGATGTTTAACAATCTTTTTGATTCCTGACTCAAAAGAACTGTTTTTCGACTTCATGCAGAGAAAAAAATGCTGCATTCTTTACATGTTGCTGCATGAGGTATGTTTGTTGTGCTTCATAAATTTTCCCAAAACAAAATTTTCCGAAAAAACGTACGTATAATAAACCTCACCTCTCGACAAAGAGAGCAAATGGTAAAATCTCTTAAAATATCCTATGTATTGTGGAATGAAATGAGATAAAGAAATTTCCTGTCTTATATAAAACTCCCGCGGTTGGTTACACCCATGACTCATCTACACCTGTTAAGACTTATAATGGGCTACATCCTGTCGAAATTGGTGACATACAAGAAAAATATTTTTCTGTTCCGTGCAAAAAGGATGTCTTGGAAAAGAAAAATCTAATTTTTTCTGATTTAAACTAATAAAAAAAATTTTGGTTGTTGAAATAATTCGTTAATTCGGGGTTTATTATTAATTAAATAGGGTTTTTTTTTTCATTTTAGTGGGCAGAAAAAAAATCGTTAAATTGCGAGATTCGTTAAATAGGAGTTATTTAAATCGGGGTCCAACTGTATATACATACGATGATTTATACAAGTCTCTCCGTAGATATAGCACCTGTATTTAATCATACGTATTGACTTCATACAAAAATGATTAACAAGGATTGTTGTACAGCAAGAAATTTAATAAATAAGTTAATAATCTTATATTTTATGACTCTGTAACTAAGTTAATTTTAATTAACAAAAGCTCTTTTCATGTTTCCAAACATAATATAGAAGAATATTATTCATTCATCTTCTCTTATTGAATTAGAAACTTTTTATTTTAGTTCATTCTTATATATTTTGTTTGAGTTTTTTTTCAATGTATGATATTCTCAAACAAAAATTTAAAAGAAGCTAGTTAAAATTTTCTTCCCTTCCATTTCTTAACAAATAGCAAGCAGAATTTATCCCCTTAGTTTTCAGTAAAAAAAAATTACTTCTCAGCATGAAATCTCAAGTAAATAATTGAACAGGAAACTAGTACCAATGTCAATACTACTTTTTCTTCAATTTAAAATTAGATATAATCAGTTGGACGTAATAAAAATAAATTCAAATAACTTTCGCTAGAATAAAAGAAATGAATGAATATTTTGATATTCTTTTTTTTTATAAGATGAATTGTTGCAGGAATAATTAACTTTAATTAATGAATGGTACTTTATCTCATTTTTTTCGGGTCCAACCTTATTCCAAAATGGTCAGTTGCTTAAATCATCAATAGATTATTAAAAAATTAAAATGAAGTAAAAACACTTTTCTTTATATTTTTTATTTGGTATATATATATATGTGTGTGTGTGTGTGTGAGCTCTTCTTTTATGTTTACACAATTTACGATAGCAAATTAATCAGTTTTGCTTTTAAATTCATTTTGTAATATAATTTGGTTCAGTTACAAATTATAGGAGCTATATTGGATCTTCTTCAAGGATTTTCGTTATATTTCTGGATATTTGCTTTCAAAATTTTCGGGATATGTTTATTGTAATACAAGGGTCGGCAAACTTGTAGCTGTAGCGTGGCAAACCAATCTACCAATATGATTCAGGGTGCCACACTATACGAAATATTGATACAGTTTGATTCCTCCGATAATATATGGAGAGCTAGGAAGTCTTATTTTTTATACTTTTAATGGGCTGCGGATTGGTGTTTTACCATTGCAGACCTAGTACATTCCCCGGAAACTGGTATATCTTTTTAGTGCGGCACCATATAGGCGGATACCAATAGCCGCAGGTAATTTTGACACCCAGTTTCCTCCCTAGAGAGATGACGATGCGAACCTGTACTAGGATTTAATTTTACCGGGAACACCCAAGCCAAACAGACACTCTAGGGATCATTTTCATGCCGCATAATCATATAACATGGCTACTGTCGATTTTTTGCATTATGAAAATCCATCGACTCGGGCCGGGGTCAAACCCGCAACCTTGAGTGCTGAAGGCAAGCGAAAAACCAACCATGCCTCCCAGTCGGCAGAGTTAGGAAGTAGTGGACAAGAATGTAGATTTAGAGTTTTATTATATACTAGCTGTTACCCGCCCGCTTCGCTGGGAATTTCATGATGTTTTATAAATTTTTACTGCTTATATATATGTATAAATTATTGATATCTAAGTCCTGCATTAAGAATTCGATTGTATTGAAAAATTTATTTATACCTGTAACTGTCGCCTGTTGATAAAAAAAGGGGCAGAACTCATGTAATTTGTGTTTTCTAAAAATCTCTAAAACTGAAGCATAGAATGATGTTTGCTCTTTCGTAACCCAAAAACCAAGTGGATTCCCGCAAAACCAATTTTCGGTGGATCTCTACTCCGTAAATTGAACATGCAAGCCAAATTTCAAATCTAAATCTAACAGAAAAAAAACAAAAGTTTTACTATCAATATCCCCGTAATTCCGTTGAGAGCCGTTTTCCAAAATAACCGCTCTTAGCGGATTTCAACTCAACAAAAGAAAAATGCAAACCAAATTTCATTATTATAGTCTTTGTAGATCGAAAAAAGTAATTTTTTTCGTCAATACGTCCTAGTAACCCCCTGCACCCTATGAAAGGAATCTGCTTAGCAAAATTTGAAGACTGTGCTTCCAATAAATTAAAAATGCAAAAAAAAAATTATCAATAATGCCCCTTGAACCCCCGCAACGCGGCCTAGGGGTCGATTTTCACAAAATACATTTTGTAGTGTCTCTCTATCCTATGAGAGGAATCTGCTTACCAAATTTCAAACTGTGCGTCTAATAGTTTAAAAATAGAAATAATTATTTATATCTGCCCTTAACACCCCGCAACACCCCTTGGGGGTCAATTTTTCCCAAACCTGTTTTGTAGCAGATATTTACTCCATGAAAGAAACATTCCTACCAATTTTCAAGCAGGGAGGTGAAGTAGTTTAAAAACGAAAATATTTATCTAGTACGCCACTAAATCCCCCGCAACACCATTTAGAGGGTCTGTTTTCACAAAACCTTCTTATAGCTGATCTCTACTCTATAAAAGAAATCTACTTATCAAATATAAAGACTGTGCGTCTAATAGTTTAAAAATGGAAATAATAATCTATAACGCCCCTTAAGTCCCGCAACGCCACTTGAGGGCAATTTTCACGAAACCCATTTTGTAGCGTATCTCTACCCTATGAGAGGAATCTACTTACTAAGTTTCAAGACTGTACGTCTAATAACTTAAAAATCGGAATTTCTAACGCCCCTTAAACCCCCACCCCCATCAAACAATTGCTGCTAATTTGAAATTACAAACAGACACTTCAATTTTATTTATTTGTATAGATATATATTGGGATTATAATAACTATTGTTTAAATGTGACTAAAAATGTAAATAAAAAAAAAAAAGAAAGAATTAAAACTAACCCTAAAACTTATCATTTTTTTTTTGTTTCTTGCATTGCTTTTTGCTTATGAAGCCTTGATTTATTGTTTTTAAAAGTGCATCCGAAACAGCCGATGCTCTACTTAACTGAACAGTGAGATAACTATCATAAAAAAAATTATGGCACGTGTCAGCGTATTATCATGTGCGCGTAACACTATTATGTCTCATGAAGAGAGCATCGGTCGCCAGTAACGAAAACAACGACTTCATTAGCTCAGCTTGGCGTTCATCTTGGCATTCAGTTTCACGTTCACCCGTATAGTTTCCGTTCCCGTTAGAATACGGGAATAAAATATAGCCTATGTTACTCCCCGTTAATGTAGCTTTCCATTAGTGAAAGAATTTTTAAAATCGCACCAGCCGTTTCCGAGATTAGCCTGAACAAACAGACAGACAGACAGACCAAAATTTTAAAAATTGGTTTTTTGTTATGAGTACCGTATATACTTTTAGTGCATTAAGTAAAAAGCTGCTAATTTGAAATTACAAACAGACACTTCAATTTTATTTATTTGTATAGATTTATTTTGCTTCATTTAAAAATATTTATTAACATAAAAATAGGCAATATAATGTATAACTATTACTTCAATACATAAATGAAATAATATAATTGTACATAGATTATGCATTATGTATCTTTTAAACATATTTATTTTAAAGTAAGAAATAAACAACATAAAATAAAAGCGTTCTTACATACAGTTAAATAAAAAAATATACAAATATTTTCATGCGATCCTACCGCACCACTCTACTTTATATTCCAATAGCAGAAGTATAATTTGTGACTTTCAATTTGACACGATTCTGAATATTCAATAATTTAACAATTTCTTTGCGGACCCAAAATATTTTTGATATGAGAGAAAATATTTGTTCACATAGATGTGTAGAGTGAGTGAATATTAACGTCCCACTGTTCAGCTACACAAGGGCTTTTTGGGGACGGTCGGCGTAATTTTGAACCATGGTCAAGTGACGCGGACGACACCTGAGTTGGCACCCCCTCTCCTAACTACATAGATATGCAGAGCCATAAGCGGAAAGCAGATCACATGAAATTTTCTTCAAACAATTAAATCTCTCCAGCTATATAATCCATTAATTTTAAATAGCTGTCGATCAAATCGTTAGATTTATCTTTTAAAGTTTTTTGTAATTCCGTTATTGTGCTTTCCATAATTCTGAAGAAGATAGTCTAAAAATTTCATTTCGAAATTACCAACTTCCTTTTACTCAAAAATTGTCAAATTTGTAGAGGGGTGCAGGGGGCCACTGAGAATTACATCACGTGTCGAATGCGGCATGCGTGCCATAATTTCCCGACCCTTCTTGTAGAAAGTGATTTCATGTGAAATTATGATTTTGAATTGCTACAACACAGTGTGATTCAATTGTTTTTTTTAGATTTTTAGACAGAAAAGTGTTACAATTTTCATATAAGTTTGTAACTTTGTTTCTCATTCGTACATTTTTATATAGCATTTTTACTGTTTAGAAAAATGAGATAAATATATGGTTTTTCGCTTCAGCGTGTAAAAGATAAAACCCATTTAGCATTATGGAATAGAAGATGCAATGACCTACACAAGGCAGCGTTTGGGGATTCTGAACCCTCCTACAGACAAGAAAACTTTTAATTTTTTGCATAAAAATTACGTCTAGGTGCTTACATCTACATTTTTTTTAAAAAATATAACCCTTCCCATCATAGTAGTCTGCATAAGCCACCGAAAAGATGATACATGTAACACAGTCTTTTACTGTAATAAATTATAGTTTAAAAAAACTAAAACACACGATTTTATACTGAATCGAACTATAAACACTAAAAAATAATTCTTAACATAAGAATAAAAGGATTAACGAGAAAATTAATATCATTGTGGTGAAAGCGTGGGGTGCTCGATATCAATAATAATAATTTCTTATTAGCTCTATTCCGAAATGCAGAGTTAGTGTAAAAATGTAATAAAAAGCATCACTCTTTTACCATAATGCCATTAATTTTCTCGTTAATCATTTTATTCTTATATATATTAAGAGTTATTTTTTACTTTTTATTTTAATTAATTATAAAAGCGTTTTTTTTTTTAAATTTTGATGTGTAACATTTTTCCTCTAGGTTGCTGGAGATTTGTGAAAGTGAAAGTTGGGGAAACGCGCGCTATTTAATTTGACCAATCAGCGCGCTTGATGGTGTCTCTTCGCTACCCTCGCAGTGAAGTTCTGTTTTTTCTCCTTCATCCAGGAAGGGTCCCCCCCCCCTGCGGTCTAGGCCATGGGATCTTTGTTTTTATTTTGTTTTCTAACTTTAGGACTTTAGGATCAGAGAAGAAGCTAAGTCATTTAGCCGGATCTTATAAAGATATATCCACGTGGGGTCCAACTCTGGTAGCCATGAAGTCTCCAGGTTTTTTTATATTGTTAAATTTAGCATTTCAAAAGATTCTAATTCAAAAACTCGGTTTCGTTTGCTCTTGACTCTAAATCCACTTCGCACATACCAGCAAATCTTATTAGACTTCACCAAGGATATACTTGCGATCCTTAAGCTCAATCGTCAAAGTCTGAGGGCTCACCAAGCAGATTTCTACGTTATTTCACAAAATTGTACGTTACTCATATTGGCAGGGCCGTGGTTAGATAATGACGAACGTGTTTCGATACCTGACTTCCATTGCTGCGTACAATTTAAACGACCGGGCCACAGAGCAGCTGGTGTTGCGATCTATCGCATACAGAACAACTTACATGTTGTGGCTTCTCATATGAATATTACTTATCGTCAAACAAGTGGATTGGGTATTGTTATTCAAGATATTGGGGACATATGTGCGGCAGAATGCTTATTTGAAAATGGACAAACATTGATTTCGGTGGTCGTATACATTTCTCCGAATCAAACGGTTCAAAAAATTAAAGATTTCCTACATTTTTAACTTTTACCATATACCGAAGGTGGTTTTGCTCTTTAAAAAAAACTATCACTCGCTTTCCATGATTTTGAGTGGTGATTTTAAATTTAACTTCAGTTTGCTGAAGGCCGAGCCACTCATAGCTTTTTTGAATGATGATCTCAAGCTCGAAATGAACACAAATCGAAACGTTTGGTACTGTTATTGACGCTATTTTTCCAACGGTTTTTAAATACTTTGAAATCACAAGTATATGAGTCATATTTTAGTTATCATAAGTTATCATTATCACTCTTCCCCAAATTGAACAAGAATAATTATTTTTGATAAAAAGGTGCATTACTCCTTGTGTTAATTAAATAAAATTTTCATTAAAGACATAATTATTCCATAGAAAATTATTTCCAATCCTACTCGATTCATTTTTTTCAGGATTTAAGTTGTTATTGCAAATTTACCACGATAACATGTCAGATGTTACACATCGTATGCGACTACTGTAAGGCTCGTTTTAAACTATAATTTATTTATTGATAAATTAATCTTAAATGCGTCATTTTTTTAGAATCTGAAGTACCCATTGGCATCCTATCAAGCGTCGATACGGCCTGGTTTATAAAATGTAGGATCAGCCAACTGAAGGAAATCTGGAAGAGCTAAGTTTGAAATATTTAATGCAGAAGAAGGTGTAAAAAGTCATTGATATTTTTTACTAAAATGAACTCAATATTCTCTCATCCTTCCCTTTTTCACATGTATAAATAACACATATTTGTATTAACTCTGAGCGTTTTTGCTTTAGGGTTGTAGCTTTATCTTTTAGTCGCCAAATCTGGAATTAATCATCAAATCTGGAAATGAGAAATCGTTAGTCCTGATGAACCTGATCAGGACAATGGAACAAAATTATTAAATTATTGTACTGTCATCAGTCCTTGAAAAGTGAGCAAAATTTCGAATTAATGTGACTTTTTAAATTGCGTAAAAATCGAGTTCAAAGATTCCGTTACATACAGGTGTTGATAAAACGTGTTAAAAGGGGATTAATTCAGTGGAGAATAAGAAATATTGAAAAGAATAATTCTTCTTATAGGATAACAAAATCAGAATTCAATATTAAAGCTGGAACAGTTTTCAGTCTGAAAAACTGTTCCAAAAATTCAGGTCTGCTCTTTAACATTACAGGAAGAGCGTGCTAATTTAAGCCCCCCCCCCCTTGGGTAAAATCGGGAGATTAAAATATTTTATCATTAACTTTAAAAAAAAGAAAAGTATGAAATTCTCTTTTAAAAATGTTATGGTTTGCCTAATATCAGCAAAAAAAAAAAAAAAAATGACATTTCCTTTCCCAAATTAAGTGGGAAAATCTTAACCTTCATTTGTCTTCCGGTGCATCCAATTTTTGCCAGATTTTACAAATTTATTTAGATAAAATGCATAATGCATCATTTAGTTCTATGTCTTTGTCGACGTATTTTATTAAAATAGATTCTGAATGTTTTATATTTAGCTTCATGTAAGATCGGGTTTGTATTATTTATTTATGGTAAGTAACAATGAAATGGTCGCATATAAATTTTCTGTCATAGACAAAAGGAAATGATGCGTTTTTTATCACCCTCTCTAAGTTGAATGTTATAGAAGTACCGCTCACGATATTTTATCAAAAATCAAAACACATTCCATTTTATCATCAGTTCATGCTCATTTCTGTTTAAATCAAATCAAATGAAAATAATTATATATCCCCAGAGTAAATTAAAATTATACTAATCCTCATTTTTTATCTATTTTTGTTAATAAATTAACTTCTTTTGGGTTGATTCTAATTGGGTTCTTCTTTTGGGCAGGAAACAGCGAAATCAAGTTGGTGATTTTAAAGAAAAAGCGGAATTAAATCCTTTTTAATTTCCTTCTTAGTAATTTATCTCTTACTACAATGAAAGTAATTATCTATATTGAATAGGCTCATTTTCTCTCTCAGTGTAGTATAACTTCTTAATGAAGACAAATAAATTCTTTATAAAAATAGATTTCAAAGGGTAGAAATCATGAATTTGTGTTATGCAATTTACGATCTTTTGGAATATCCTACTTAAAATTCTTTCACCGTGATGATTGCGGATGCAAGAAGATAGCTAAGAAGTTAGTACAGTCACGCACATGCATGAAACTAGGTTAGAGGATTTTTAATGAAATCCATTAAAAGAGATAAAAGAAAACATTCAGTTTAATAAATGATATTATACAATTATTTCTCATTTATATTTTGATTCTTGCAATGTAATTTTTATTATAAAAACTGTAAATCATAACCAAAAAAATAAACAAATAAGTAAAAGAAATGTTTCATTATGCATCGCATAGTTTTCTAGAAATTTTCTGCTTCATATTCCGTCAGTTAAAAAGCAATTTGATTTTCACTTAGAATCTTGACATTTTAGTAAAGTTATAAACAATATTTTATCAATAAAAAATACTTAAGGTATCCTACTACCCTAAAATTGTGAATTTTTGCCAAAAATTGGCAAATTTTTTTATGATTTTATTTCATAGGTCATCTTATTAGCGTTATAAAAATACCAAGTTTATTATTTTCCGTTCGCTAGAACAAAAACTACATGTGTTTTAGTAAAAGCAGATGCCAATACTTTATGCAAGATTTTAACGTGTTATACTCGAAATGTGTGCTTTTTTTAAAATGCTCAAACGGGGCCAGTGATTGCTAAAAAAGTTTTGAAAATAATTCACTGAAATTTTTTGCGTACGTTCTGTATAATAGTAGAAGTGTTTTAACCTTCAGATTTATCAATCACTGTTTTATTACAAAACTTACAGTCCCTTATGTTAATATAATCACTGTTATTTTAAGCAATTTCATATAATAATTAAGATAAAGTGCTCTAGTTTTTGTAGAAATTAAAATATCTCTTATCCTAAAAGTCATTTCAAACATGAATAACATAGCAGCACATTAGATTTGAAAAATTGAAAATTTGTTCATAAACTTTTGGTGCAGAATGGGCCACGCTTATGTTATTTTTTGTAAATTTTTACCCATTTTAGTAATAATGATTTCTTTTTCTCTTCATAATTTTAGCATATTTTTCTTAAAATGTACTGAACAAATCTAAGAACAACAAAAAAATCTCCATATCTCCATTTTTTTTTTTTAAAAAGTTGTCTCAAGTAGTCGGATACGTTAAAGTAAAAGCTTTTGTCACATATAATACACAAAAAGAAATCATAAAACATATTTGCAAAATAATTTTCCTTTGAGGAAAAAGTACGGAAATAAAAAAAATTACATCTCGCCCCCCCCCCTCTCTCGCCTTACCATTTTGGACGAAATTTTAATCTTTTTCTTTCCTTAATCCATGAATTTTGTCCCATTGCTTATGTGAAATAGAGAAATTTCATGCAATGTGGATCTTAAAGGTTCCACAAAAATTTGTATTACTTGTCAAGAAAGTATTTGTTCACAATGTTTTCCTTGTATAACTTTCACTAATGATCTAATGTGTTAAAACCATTGGTTTATTATTCTGACCAACATTATTAAGCCAAAGTGAATTTTAAGCTATTCATAAATTTCATTGAAAAGTTTCTTGTGAACTAAATTTATTTTAAAATACTTTATGTTGTTGTTATTTTTTCTAATGCCACCTGTCTGACGGTGTCAGATCGAGGCTCACAAAATTCATCTTGGTAAGGGGCTAGGTGTACGCCTGTCGTTAGCTTTGAGCTTTGAGGACCGAAAATGCTTTAAACTCGGATCAAATAAAATTTCCAAAAATGGACACTGAAAAATGTTAAATAGCATTTCTTTTTCTTGTGAAATATTTTATCAACAATTGTATTTAAAAAAATGATCAAAAAATTTGTAAAAACAAAATATGCTTGTTTTTTATTCTCTCTCTTAAATTTTAATTTTTCAAAACATCTCTTTTTTTCTAATTTTGTTTAAATGTAAAAAAAGTGACCTTACTTATGATAAAAAAAAACACTATACTTCAGGAACAAAATATGAAACTATATATATTTAAATTCAAAGAAGCCAATATTCAATTTTCTAATTGATTTTTTTCAGGTGTCAGATTATCAATGTTGACTCTGTCTAATGAACTATTGGAATAAAACTAATTTATTTGGTTTGATGAGTTAGGTAATTGTTTTATTAAATAAGCTAAAAATTCCAGTTTCTCTTCAAATTTTTCCTTAAAAGGAAATTTATATTTGCAACAAGACAAGATTGGTGTGAAAGCAACATCAATTGGGTCGAGATTTGTGTTGTTTCGATAAGCGTGTCACTCATTGGACGATACATACTTAACAAATATAAAGGTCAACCGCTAGGTGGTGAACTCTGTATCACTTAGTCTATAAAGGAAAGGTAAATGTCAAGATTATTTTTTGATTAATAACCTTATATTTTGTTAAAAATTTTTATGTAAGAGCCAAAAAACTTTCAAGTGTATTGTTATTGCTCACGTTTGATTTTCAACACGTATTGAGCGTTTTATGACAGATGAAAAAAAAGATCCAAAATAAAGAGATATTCTGAGCAAACCAATGACTTCAAGATATGAAGCATAAAAGAATAAAATTATTGGGGGAACAGATATATCAGCAGGTCTTAATGAAAGCCCACAAGCTCATTGCTATTACTCATTTCCGTTCTGTTTCAGAGCACTGATGAAAATGGATAACAAAATAAGTAAGTATCCGTATATAATCAAACATTGCCATAAGTTTTGAATTATTTTTATTATACATATATATATATTACACATAATATAAGAAAAATAAGATATTTAACAAAATTTACTGGAAGTAAAATCTTATACATTTATATATACATATACATTGAGACGATAAATACAGAAGATAATTCGCTCATTATTGAAACGATTTTGATAGTTAATTTTTATCAATAAATACCGTATTTTTTGTGGAAACTTGCTTCTATCTGATTGCTTCAATCTGCTCTGATGATTCTTGACAATAGCTCTAGCTCGAATTTTTCATGAAAGTAAACTTTTTCTTAGTACTGTCCATGCAAATTTTACTCCCTTCCTCTTAAACCGTTTTCCATAGTCCGTCCAGTGTTCTTGGATGCTGTTTTCCTAAGGCCCGTTTTAAAAAAACCGAAAGCGCAAAATTCCATTGCAGAAGCGTAGGGTGATTTTACAAGTATTTCATCAAATGGGATACACTTTATTTCTGTTTCTGATTGTTTCTTTGCTTATTAAGCGGCAGTTGACTTAGACGTGTGACTAAAAGCTTTGTCCCATATGGAGCTCACCTTTATCAATGTCCTTTCGATATAAAATTGGAATTTCTTTTTGATAAATTGGTTCTAAAATATTTTAGTGATAGAGAGTGAATTAATTTTGGCTTTACTTGAGATTTTCTTGATTTTTATTTTGCCTTTATTATGAAACCCTGCATCTATCATGTGAATCCCTTTATGAACTTTGTGTAAACGTTCGGTTACCTCTTACATCCGAATCCTCTTGTCTACCTGTAAACCCGGCTAGAGTTGTGGAAGAAACAGAATAATCCACAGACATGTTTTCCATCTAATTAATTTATTAATCCTTATTAACAATTATCAAACAGACACAATACAATTCTAATTAAGATTTATGATTTATAGTAGAGTACGGTGGTGAGATTCTATAACAAGGGGATACTACTACAGACCCTCAACTGAATCTAAGATCGCTTAAATACGCTCAATTATAACAACGTCGCATACGAATAACTAGCTTCTACTTAATCAAATGCACAGTACCTGAACCTTTAATGCATCGGATCCTACACTGGAAACTTCCAGGCACTCTCTTCGGCTTGATCAAATGACGTTGGCTCCCAGCTCTGTAATCTTTAACTAATTCCACTGCTTTTCAATCTTTGACTAACAACTAATTCTCAAACTTATGATAACTCCTATTTGCTCACATCCAACGTATTAACTTCAGAGTGTCAACAACAAAGTGTCAACAACTCGCTTCCTTTCTTGCCAACTCGCGAAAACCGAATTTATATAATATACCTTATTTACATAAATCACGTTTGCTTACTCGATGAAAGTTGGTTGAGTTAAATATTTTGCTTAAAGAGATAAGAAAAGATTAGTGGAACCACGTATAGATCCGTCATGACTTTACTGTACACCGATGAAGCCATTTCGTAAAGTCATTCCCGTCAGTATTGAGAAATAGAAAATTGATCTTCTTTTACTACAATCAATTAAATATATCCATACCTCATCGAGTGTTACCACAAATTTCCATTTTTCAGCAGCTAGGTGTTTCTTACATAATTTTCTACAATTTGCTTTTCTTTCAGCAAAATGTTTTTAAAAAAAGAGACGAATTTTAAGGTTAAACATGTGTTTTAACCTTAAATTCTTATGAATGATTTTAATTACAGTTCCGGAAAACATTCCTAGTTTCAATGCAGTGAATCTTTCAGTCGACAGGTTTTCTTTTAGAATCAGAGACTTCACTTTCCTGATAGTTGTCTGCGTTTGAACAGTCTTAGGAGGAAGTTTCGTGGTCATGTTTGCATTTTTAATTTCTACTAGACACTTTTTCTCTTTCAAATTTAATATATTACAAATACCTTTGATTGAAAAGCAATAACTGAAATTTTTACACAGCTTTTTAATTTGTTGATACGAATATTTCTCCTTGGAAAGCGTAATTACGTAATCTTTGAGCCATATATAATTATTAGGAGTCAATACCCAAATAAATCTTTTATTTTACATTCTAATGAAAAGTAAACCTTAGCAGACGATTATCCTGAAGTTGCCTAAATTTTATGTCAAAATACAAACGAGAAAATGGATTACAAAATCGTGTCCATAAAGTGCGAGCGACCTTCTGTGTATATGCGTAATGAGAAGAAACAAATTGACACCGTGTGTTAAAAAAGTATGACAAAAATATATGTCATTTGGAACTATTTCTTGCGAGATATTGATTTAAAAAAATTAAAGACATTAATTTACATTTATACCAAAGATTTTAGATTCTTTTTTTAAAATTCCAATAACGTTGAATGAGAAATTTATTTTTACCATTTCTTATCGTTTATCTTTCAACTGTTTTGGAGTATTGAATTATAAAAAATATCTTTTTTTTTTATTCATCACCCCAAATTACTATAAATAATTGATGAAATCTGTTATTTATTTTGTTTCGAACCGAATGTTGTTTAGTTAGAAAAATAATATGAAAATATTATTTAAACTTTAAAGTCTAATTGTGAGCATCGAGGTAAAATTTTACATCACAGTTATTATGTTTAGGTAATTAATTGTTTTGATGATAGTTCTGCTATATTTCAAAGGATTTTAGTATAGTTAAATCTTTTGTTTTAGTTTCCTTTCATATATTCTTCTCTTAAAAACTAACAGAAAGAAACTCAAAAAGTATAATAAGAATAATGCTGCAAATAATTACTCCATAATAGATAGATTGACTGATTATTATTGATGTAGTGCTTTTTGAAACTCCATTAAAGCTGTTTAGCGATGGACCTCGTAATTTTGAGCCTAAGCCAAATGACGAAGATGACACATGTGCTGGCATTCCACTCATCAAACTTGCAACATTATATAAGTCAATAATAGCTATAGTCAAGAAGAATAGGAAGAAAACAGTACTTTTCTTTTAATATTATCATAGTGCCTCTATGTACATCTTATGAAATGTTAATAAAAAGATATAAAAATCTTTTAAAAAGCATCGTTTGTAAGAAAAGAAATATAATTTAAAATATCCGACTACTCTTGCGACAACTTTTATTTTAAAAAAAATGGAGATAATAGGTTTTTTTCTTGTGGTTTGTAGATTTATTTAGTACATTTTGAGGGAAAAAAAAGGCTAAAACTAAGAAAAGAAAAATAAATTATTATTACTAAAATGGGAAACAATTGGTAAAAATTTAGAAATAATTACACAAACGGGACAAAATGCTTATGAACAAATTCTCAATTTTTCAATTTTGATGTATTACTTTGCAATTCCTTTTTGAAATGACCGTCAGGATGAGAGATATTTTAATTTTTAAAAAAAACTAGAGCGGTCTTAGTCTATCTTAGTTATCATATGAAATTGCTTAAAAAAACAGAGTGATTATATTCACATAAAGAACTATAAATTTTGTAATAAAACAGTGATTAAAAATCTAAAGGTTAAAACACTTCTACTGTTTTACACAACATACACAAAAAATTTCAGCAAATTATTTTAAAAGTTTTTGAGCAATCGCTGTCCCCGTTTGTTTTCGAGAAAAAAAAACCCCACCGCATTTCGAGTAAAACGCATTTTAAAGTTTGACATTTTGTGTAAAATTATGGCATCTGCTTTTATGAAAATACTTGTAGTTTTTGTTCTAGTGAATGGAAATAAAAAACGGTATTTTCCTTGAAATAATTAGAAGCTGTGAGATGAATAATAAGATAATTTAAACCACATATTCCGATTAGAAACGTGCTGCACGCATATATCAGATGCATAAAGTGAGCACACGATATAACGATAAAGTGAGCACACAGCAGAGAAACTCGCCAATAGAATATACACAAACAATAAATAACGATAGATATTCAAGATTGAACACAAATTTTATGAAAATAATTAATGATGCTTTTAAAATATTAAAAAAATAAAATTTTTAACTTTTAGAAAATTAGAGGCAGGTGCTTATGTCTTTAACGCCAAGTAAAAATAACTGAGTGTGATATATATATGTATATAAATACACCGGCTGACCTTGACATTGTTTTGTCAAAACACACTTACAAATGTGCTAAATATTTTTATAAAGCTAATAAGATGGGCTATAAAATAAAATCATTAAAAAGTTTTCCTTTTGTTGAAAAAATCATGATTTTAGGTAGTTCTATATCTTAAAACAGAATTTAAAAAAAAATGTGTGTAAAATTACTTAACGAATAAATGCATAAAAGGTTCTTACATGCATGTGAAAAAACTTTATTTCAGACAAGACTATTCTATGGAGCAAATTGCTGAAATTCCACCTGTGCACCATAGTCACCTAGAAAAGGTTACCCCCATTGTGTGTGTGAGTGGAGTAAGGGAAGCGTGCCTTTGTGTTGATCACAATGGAGTTGTGATCAACACAACTGCTTGCTTTCAGGCTCGAAAGGGGTGTTCGCAAAATGAAGAATTCAAGTCCAGTCAAGAGTATTCTACAAGTCTTCGAGTCATTCAGTATTCTCACCACTGATCAAAATGAGCTAGAATAATTAGGTAAAATACACACACACACACACACTATACATAAATCTTCATAAATAAACAGACTTTCTTTAAAACTTAAAGAAAGGCAAATTTTTCAGAAAAAAAATACGGAATTAAATTTATTTATATCAAATATAACATAAAAAAAAATTAAGTCTATTCCTACTTAGGTCAAAAAAGAAAAATTTTATTTTAGTTACTTTGTCACGGGTCTATTCGTAATTTTTCAACTAACAAATCCTCTTGGGAAAAAATGGTCTTTAAAATTTAATTTATTGACAACCTTTCTGCGAAGAAGAAGATGTGAGTATGCAAATTAAGTCTTGTATATAAAGATTAAACTTTCGAGGTAGAGATTAGATTAGAGGATATGAATATATATAGAGAGAGAGAGGTTAGACTGCTACGGTTAGCAGTATTGAAGTAAGGCGTGGATACTTAGTAGCTGAATATTGTAATATTAAAGTTGACGATTTGTCAAATAGAAATCAAATTAGATTAGATCGCTAAGACTTTGACGTAAATGATCTGTTTATTTATAGCCTTCCCGTATCTCGTCTGCCTCGCTATTGTAATTGGTACTTAGAATTTGGGTGCATCTCTAGACTTGGTTAATAGATTTTGCATTGTTGTTCATATAGAAAATAAATTGTTTTGGAATATGGCTAGTTTTCCTTCTGACCCCCCCCCCTGATGGAAGAGATTACTCTCCCCTCACAGCTTTTTTATTAAATAATTACAATTATAATATAAATATGCATATACATATGAAAGAATCACTATTTTAAGTGGCCAAACACCTTTTAAATTAATATTTAAAAAATTTAACCACATTAAACTTGTAATTACATTTTTAAATAAAAGTTGAATGCAATAGATAAAAACTTATCTTAAAACCAGTGTAAAAGGAATACTGACGTCTAACTAGCATATGATTATTCAGGTTAAGCTAAATCTTCATCACAAATTTAACAAAGGCTGTTTTATCCATTGGTGCTACCATCTAGATTAATATCAACCGAAATATATCTCTTAAACTATAAATAATTAATTAAATTAAATTAATGAATTAATATTTGAAAGACTGTATTAACAGCAAGTGTCACCCACCACAAATTTAAAAAATGTATTAGAACTTTAGTGTGTGTGGATGAATAAAAAGTATTTTATTAACGATTGAAAATTTGAACAAGATATATGAATAAATATATATAGGGAGAGTGTGAACTATAGTAGGAATTGAAAAAAGAGATTCACTTTATGACAATGGAAGAGAGAACATTGCTAAAATTGGAAATTATTTTAAATTTATCCGACTCAGTATTTCATAATTTCACAAGACATTTATCAATCAATTTTTTTGGTTTTTATTTTTATGGATTAAAATTAAAGCCATGATTCTCAAATGGGGGTACACGTACTTCCTTAGGGTTTGTAAGCAACATGAAGTTGATACGTGAGTGACAGAAAATTGATTTTCGTCCAATACTTTTGAAAGCATACTTCCCCTATAAAATCATGCGTTAAAAACAGTACATAAAATTCTAACACGGTAATTGGAAACAGAACAAGTAATATTAAAAAAGAAATTAAGTAAATTTCTACTTATATAGGTCAACAAAGAAAAATTGTATTTTTTTTAGTTACTTTTTTATTAAATAGTTACAATTAATATAAATATGTATATACACATATGACAGAATCATAATATTAAGTTATAAAATAGAAACGATTTTCCTTGCAATTTTCCATTTTCCTTTCTGTATAGGGTGTTGGACTATTTTTTGTTTGTTACTTTTATTCATTCATTAAATTTAATGATTCTAATAAAATAGTATAGTAAAAAAGAAATCACATTCTCAAAAATTTGGCCATCCCAGGTGAAATTAGAACCCCCCGACCTTTAGATTAGATGTCAAACGCGCTATCCATTGCGCTACAGAGACACAACGAACGATTTGCCTTTCTGTATTTACTGTTGGATTATTATTTTTGTTCGTTACCATTTATTCATCTTTTAATAAAAAATGTATTTGAACTTGAATGGATGAATAGAAAATATTTTATTAACGATTGAAAAAATTTGATCAAGATATATAGGGAGAGAGGGAATTAGTAGTAGGAATTGAAAAAAAGATAGATTAGTAGCATATTCAAATGGAAACAATTAATGGAAGTATGAAACAACTAATTTTTCTATAAAAATATAGCTACAACCCTTCTGTAAATTCCTGTGGTAAATGTAGCTATAAAGATCGACGTCAGGGAAGTGATTCTGCTTTTTATTAGGAAAACAATATTAATTTACCCAGCATACATGAACTCTGACATGCTAGAGAGGTGTTTATGCAAATATAATTATTTATTCCTTTAGTTTTATTTTAACCTTAATATAATATTTTATAGACACATATAAATATATTCCCAGAATTTCTCAAGTAAATGTAGTGTTTATTATAATAAATACACACTATATAATCATTTTAGTACTAATAATTTTATACTTTTGCTAAGTGCTACAATTCAACCAATAATACTATGCTTTGAATTTGTATTTGGGTACAGAATCTGGCAATAACTTGTTTATTGTACACAGATTCAGCGCAACTATGCATTTTTGAATGCAATTTTAAGTAAGTTACTTTTTTATTCAATGGAATAAAAGAAATTCTATTCATTATTTTCAATAGGATTTCACTCATCATTATAAACACAAAGGAGGAAGGATGGATAGCCTTAAATCTGGTTGAAACCCACTTATATATAAATTATTTGATGTATAAGAGCTGTCCTAAGGTAGCATATATATATAATCGAAATTTCTCTTCTAGAGAGAGATGAATAAACATGTTTAAAACTGAAAATAAATGAAATTGCCAGATAACCAGACAGCAGAATTTTTAGGAAATATGAAAAATTAAAATAACTGAGTTATATATAAAAAAATATAAAGGAATGGATACTACAGTATTATCAACATTGCTGACTTAGGACAGCTTATATATAAAAAAATTTTTATATGTAGGGTATATAAATTTTACTTCAATTAATTTTTTTTAAATCATATATAATTTTAGTGTCCCTAAGGTATGGGTAGTATGTTTACAATTTCTAATTTAAATTTCTTTTCTTTTCATACTTTTGTCAAGTGCTACTATTCAGCCATTCCCATGCTTTGAATTTGCATTTGGGTCCAGAATCTGCCAATAACATGTTTATTGTGCTCAGATTTAGCGCGAGCTCTGCATTTTTGAATGCAATTTTTAGGTAAGTTCTCTTTTTCTTGTAATTGATTTAGATATTCTGTGCATTATTTTCAATAGGTTTTTGTTCAGTGTTATTAACAGAAATGTGGAAGGTCGGCTGGCCACAAAACATGTTCAACCCCACTTTTATAGAAATTTCTTTATGTATAAGCTGTTCTAAGTTAGTAATGTCTATAATACTGTAGCATCCATATTTTTATTTTTAACTCTATATTTTTATTTTTTCATATATCCTTTTTAAAATCTAATGTCTGGTTAACTTGCAATTTCTATTTTTTTTCAGTTTTGATTAATGTCTATTCATCTCTCTCTTGTAGAGAAATTTTGACTATATAAATAACTATATATATTAGAGCTATTAGACCAACAAACTTGAAATTTGATGAACATGTTTCTTTTATTGAATAGATATCCGCTTAGAGCAAGTTTTGTGGAAATGAAATCCCAAGAGGGTTGCTGGGGTTACAGGGTTATAATAAATAATTTCGCTTTGAAACTATTTGATCCACTGACTTTGAAAATGGCGAGCATTTTTCTTTTGTTGATTACCCTGATTGCATTATTTTTATAATAAAGCTTTTATAAATAAACTGTTGACAGAGGTGAGTCGTATGTGTGATGATTAAATACCATTTTTTTAAGCACACCTATTTAAAGTACCTAAATTAAGTATTGGAGCTGAAGTAAAGAAATCTAAAATATGAAGACAACTGATAATGCAATTCGCATGCATTATAAATTCTCTTTGTTAAAGTAAGAATGACTTAAAAAGTTGTTCGATTCATGGAACTTTACTCAGTTCTTTCTTAGTGTAATCAAATAATAAATTTAGATTTGTATAACTGATGCATTTTAATATATGAATGCACAAATAATAAAGCGAGGAGAGAAAAAATTCAGACAAAGCTTCGGAAGTAGAACAATGCATAGAACTAATATTATGTGAGGTTTGTCTCCATCACCAAAATCAGTTATTTTATTTAGCATTTTTATATTTTGTGATGGCAGAATGAAATTAAGTGATTTTTATGATGTATACGAGGGATGATAAAAAAAAAAGGTTACAAGCCGCAGCATTTGAAAACTACATAATGTGGCGAAATTTTATTTTCCCAGAGTGGAGGCAAATGTTGCTACTTGTCATATAGCTGGTTTGCGGGTAGGTAGAGAAAGTTCTTGGACGGTTCAGGTTGATTGAAATGGCAAGAGCGTAGGAAATTGATCTCGTTTGGAAGTGCAAGCTGTGATTTGATTTTTATGGGCAAAGAATGTGTCCGCATCTGAGAGAGCAGAGCAGAATGAGCAAACAACATGTAGCGAAATGGTGTCATTCTTTTCAATCAGGCAGACAGGATGTCGAAAACCGCAATATGGCAGGGAGCGGCCGGCCAAGTTCTTCAACGGCAGAAATCAACACGGCACGAATTGAAGAAATGATTCAAAATGATCGACGGGTAACTGAGTGAAATCTTGTCAGAGCTGGGACTGAGCTATGGTAGCGTGCAGCATATCGTTTCTGATGTGCTGCGATATTCCAAGACAGTGCTGTGAAAACATCCGCCGAGACCTAGCTCAATGTGAACAGGGACCTGATTTCTACCAAGACGGGTTAAGCAAGTTGGTTCTGCGTTCTGATAAATGTCTAAATATATTTGTTGTTTATGCCGAAATGTGATAGGCACGTATGCCTCTTAATTCGCTTTTGTATTTTTTGTGTATTGTTGATAAATATTTCTTTGTTCGACGTGTAACCTTTTTTTCTGATCAACCTCGTGTAATTCTAAAGCAGGGTGGCCAACATTTTTGAGAAGAGTGCCACTATCTGATAAAAAAAGCTATGCGTGCCACTTTAAAATTTTCCAACAAACAAAAGAATATGAAAAGCTTTAAAAATGTTACTTATAGGCTTATTATGAAATTTTTACGCAAATAGGCCATATTTTATGCAAGTCTATAAGTAGGGAAATTTAAAAATAATATAATAACTAAGACAAAAGCACTAACTTAAGTTTTATTGCTAAAATTTTCTTTTCTATTTCAATCCATTAGGCTAGGTATATATATAAAATAAAAATGAGTAACCGGAAAAATTTAATTCTAAATAATTATTAAACAGTCAGTACTTAGAATGGTTTTTTATTTCGAGGATTTTTTACTGTCATCTACATCAGGATCAGTTCTCGAAGATGCTAACAGAATCGGGTTGTTCTGGTGTGCATCAGTTTCTCTTTTTTTCCTCCAAAATCGAGGGGGGGGGGGAAAGCTAAAGTGGGTTCACGAAAAAAGGTATAAGATCAATCAGGATTGGAAAAGAACAATCTTTCCTTGTAATCTTAAATTTAAATTTTTTAAATGTCTTGTAGTATCGGTAAAAAAACCTAAATCTCAAAGCCTATTTCACTCTTGAGAAGCAAGCATTCACTGGACAGTTCATTGTTTTCTTCCAAATACTTTAAAATGCACTCCCTCAAATTCCGGAATCTCACGAATGCACTTCCTTTGGAAAACCAACGCACACAACAATAAAGAAGTCTACATTGTAATTTTCTATTTTTACTTAATTAAGTGTATTTAAAATAGATTTTGATGTTTTATTTTGTCAGAAACACCCCCTTTCAATAAAACAGTAAAAAAAATTAGCATTTATTATTATCTTTTCAAAATTTTAAATTTTTCTATAAGTCTTCGCGTGCCACTCTTATACCTCTGCCGTGCCACACTGTGGCACGTGCCGCGGGTTGGCCTCCTCTTTTCTAAAGTATCTACAAACTTGCGTTGAAAGGATAAGAAAATCAATGTACATAATAAAGGATATGCTCCAATTCTAAAAGATTTTGTGGATTTAAAGGCAGTTAAACTATTTTCTTTTTATCTATTCAAAAATATGTTTTAAAATATATATATATGCTTATTAAAATCTTTCCAATGAAAAATGTTTATTCATCTACTTAAAAAAATATTATCCATTGATATTCTTCTCTCATCTGAAATTAGATATAGTGATTTCGGAAACGAAAAATATAAGCAGCTACGCATGACCTCTTATGGTGAATAGGAGAGAGCAGGGTGAATATTTTTGTATCGCCACAGTTAAGATGAAGTAATGTCATTTGGGAAACATTTTTTACTACTTCGTTCTCAACAGAGAGTTATTCATTTCTTTATAAATACGACAGCATAAGTATATTTTTACTAACTCTCCTATTTTCGTATTATTTATTTATGTCACTCATTGAAATCAAAATACAGTTTTCTTAATTAATTTTAATTAATCAAGTTTTGAGCTATAAATATATCTAAAGTAGGGACTGGAAGATGCACACAAAAAATTTATTTTATTTATTTCTTGTATATTTTTGAAATCTAATATTCTAAATGTGTTTAAAATTTTTTAACTGAAATTCATCATGTATACAAAAAGCTGAATGCAATAAATATATCATCCAATTATTGAGTGTACATTCGCTGTGCACGATTCTTCATCATAATGATAGTTTGTTAGCTTGATATATAATTTAAAGAAATAAAATTTGTTTGATAAATCAGTTAAAATAATGCTCAAGAAATAATTAAAAGGAAAAATAGTTTATTTCCATTAAATCATTCGTACATTTTTAGGTGAAGCATGAGACTTGCGAATCAAAAAAGCAATACATCCTGGTTTCGTAGAAAATAAATTATCTTTTAACATAGGCTTTAATAACACTTAAAATATTTAGTACATGTGTAAGTGTGCTTTCACAAAACGATGTCAGGGTTTGCCGGTGTATTTATATACGTATATATATCACACTCAATTATTTTTACTTGGCGTTAAAGACATAAACACCTGCCTCTAATTTTCTAAAATTTAAAAATTTGATTTTTTTTAATCTTTTAAAAGCATCATTAATTATTTTCATAAAATTTATGTTCAATCTTGAATATATCACTATTTATTGTTTGTGTATATTCTATTTGCGAGTTTCTCTGCTGTGTGCTCATTTTATTGCTATTGAAAATGCATCTGTTGATATATGCGTGCAGCACGTTTTTAATTGGAATATGTGGTTTAAATTATCTTATTATTCATCTCACAGCTTCTAATTATTTCAAGGAAAATATAATTACTACAGAGGTACTGTGAGTGTGACCCAATGATGGTCACACTCTAAATATTAATCAATTCTGTTTTAACTAGTATGCGTTATTTAAAAATATTTAACAATAAATTTTTTCTACCATCACGTTCTTGTTATTATTAGTCTCCTCTTGGTTTGTTGCATTTTAAGCAGCTTCCCTTGGAAAGTCAAACATGATTTCCAATTTATGCTTAAGGCAGGGCTTATAAAAGTTTCAATATTTACGACCCATTATTCAATCATAATTTCCATCCCCCCCCCCCTCCATGCAATAACATTGTTTTGAATTCAATAATACTATACAATGACGCTAAAGCTACTATACGACTTTAACCTCATAAGTGCAACCGGCGTATATAAATTTCTCGCTCAGCCAAAGTGTTAATTTTCACGGACGTATATATACGTCTTTTCGAAATACAATCTTTTCTGTGCACTGCTATCCATAAAATTATTCCGAATGCCTTGGAATGTAACAAAATGACCTTGGCAGTGTGTTTGAGAAGGATTTACTTATTTCAGAGGATTTGTTTATTCATCCTTTTCTCCCCCCTCCCCAATACATCCCATACGTGCATCTACGTGTAAAACGGTGGCAATGTGGAGCAAATCGTGTAACTGTTAATCAGCAGTTCTGGGATTAATTATAAACCAAACAAATTATAAAGATAAGTGTTAATTTTTGTTTGTAATTTTAAATATGACAAGCCCATGGGGCCACTGGTAATTATTAAACTTGTTTTTAACTTAGCATTGTAAAATTAATTATAAAATATATTGGGCAGTACTGATACAATTATAAGTACATTATATTAATGTAAATATGTATTTTATTTTTTATTATGTCAGAATGTATTTTGTTTATTCAGTAAATTAATAATTTTTAAAAATAATCTATTGTTTTCGACTTTTCAATATACTCGCGCCCTCCTCGTAGAGTTATCCCACCCCTCCAGGGGGGGGGCACACCACAGTTTGAGAAACACTGGCTTAAGGTATCTGACTACCCTAAAATTGCGAATTTTGCCAGAAATTGACGAATTTTTTTTATGAATTCATTTTATAGACCATCTTATGAACTTTGTAAAAATACCAAGTTTTTTTTATTTTCCATTCACTAGAACAAAAACTACAATTGTTTTAGTAAAGCAGATGCAATAACTTTTAACGAGATATGTCAAACTTTAAAATGCGTTTTACTCGAAATGTGTGTGTGTGTGTGTGTTTTTTTTTTTTTTTTTGAGGAATTCAAACGAGGACAGCGATTGCTCAAAAAAGTTTAAGAATAATTAACTGAAATTTTGTGTGTGTGTTCTGCATAATAGTAGAAGTGTTGTGACGGATCTATTCGCGTCATTTTTCTACTAATCCTTTTGGGGAAACTTTGGGGCTAGCATTCGCATTAATTCACAGCCTTTCAAGAAGAAACTATGATATTTAAATTAGTTTGACTATATGAAGTCTATATATATAGGTTTTGTAGATGGAAGATAGAAGGAGCCGGGGAGCTGTTGCAGTGTTACGTAAGTATGAATATTGGAATGTATCATTCACAATCACAGCGCGAGTTAAGAAAGTAATTGCTAAGAGATTAAAGTATTAGATTGAGGGGATCCAAGATAGATGAAATTAGAATTAGTTATCGGTTCATTAGCGCTTGTTCTCCTTGTCTAGTTCACGTAGTCGGGTTTACTTAGAGTTATACATTGGGATTAGATAACACTTTATATATCACTCCTAGGTTTCCTTTTGTAGTTTCACTTGTGACTGTTTGAGTATGTTTGAAAATAAATAAAACTAATTGTTATTAGGGAAGTTGCTGGTGATGCTTTGTTTTCCCCCACACCTTTAGCCAGGCAAGACGGAGAGCGAGGGGTGCCGATTAGGCCGACACAACCACAGTGTTTTACCCTTCAGATTTATCAATCACTGATTTTTTAAATATTTACAGTTTCTTATGCGAATACAATCAGTTTTTTGAAGCAATTTCGTATAATAACTAAGATAAAGTGTTCTAGTTTTAGTGAAAACTAAAATATCTCTTATCTCCTAAAGGTCATTTCAAAAATGAATACCAAAGTAACATATCAAAATTGAAAGATTGAGAATTTGTTCATAAACTTTTTGTACAGGGTGGATTCCTTTTATATAGTTTTTTGTAAATTTTTTCCCATTTTAGTAATAATAATTCCTTTTTCTCATCTTAATTTTAGTATTTTTTTCTTAAAATGTGTACTAAATAAATTTTAAAAACTATAAAAAAGTTTCCGTACCTCCATTTTTTTTTTTTTTTTAATTTATCGCAAGTAGTCGGATACCTTAAACACTATCAAAATCTCTATTAGGGTGGATAGATAAAAAATAAATTATGGATTTATATGGATAAAAAAATATTAATCAGAACCTTCGTATGCAGAAAAGCTGTCCTATCAGTGAGTGGCACACACAAGGGTGTCCAGGGGTCTGTCCCCCTTATCACCCGTAATTTTTTTTACAATGATTATAATCCTACGTATGTAGTGCGAAAATTTTAATTGAATATTCGTTAATACTAATTTATTTTATTAATTAATGCTGATTATTTATTCGTGAATTTAATTTTATTGTTTTTGTCCCCAACAATAAATTTTTTAAAAAAAATTATGTTCTTGGGGTATGATAAGGGAATGGTGGATTTTCGACTCTTGACTCCCCCCCCCCTTTCCTTGAAAATTCCTGTTGATAATCATTATGTCCTGCGGTACGGAGATAAGGCGAAAAATAATTTGAAAAAATAATTTCAAAATTTAAAAGTGCTAAAAAGGTTTGAATTTTTGAAACAATGGAAAAAGACTTAATTTTGGTGCAATGATTTTAGACTCAAAATAAAATTATTTTTCTGCCAAGGAAGCATCCAAAAGCGGTTATTATTGATAAATGAGTACTAAATACTGAATAATACTATGTACATTGCAGCATTTCATAACCCCAGCTTTCGAATCCCGCCCCATCGAATCCTTCAAACCCAAGCTTTCTTTGTCCGTCTTTTGCTTTATCGTGCACTGCAATTTCGGCACTAAATTTTTTTTAAACGTAATTTTAAAGAAGATGTTAAATGTACCAGGTGTTTTTTCTTGTAACTATTTAGTTGGTATCCTCTCATTGCAATAAATGTTAAAAAGTTCTAAAATACCTGTTTATCTTTAATAAAAATTACTTCGACTTTTTACCATGAAAAAGCTCAAATACCTAAATTTCATCTCCCATATGGCAGTACTTAAGATAAAAACTAATTTCCTTCCCCCCCCCCTTAATCTATATACAAGAAAACATTTTTTCTGCATAAGTAGGTTTTAACATTCTTAAAAAAAATTCTATTCACTTTAATGTTTATCCTGTTCAATTTACATGTTAATTTGTCGATTTTCCCATTTTATAAAAATAGAAATTAATATGTATTCATTTTTAATTCCCTTAATTTTATTTGTTGATCTAGGAAATTAACTTTATAAACATGGAATTATATTTAAAAAAAAAGAATTTAAAAATAAATACTACTTGTAACTTTTCTTTGAATATATAATTTATTCGGAATTTTTAAGCTTAAAGTGAATATTGTAATTGATGTGCATTAAAATCCTTTCTTTCCTGTGTAAGACGGGAGACTCTGGTGGGTTTAATGTTTTCTTGCACAGGAAAAAACTTCACCATTCATGACAGGAGTAAAAAATTTTTAAGCTCAAATAATCAACCCTTCATTTTTCAATGGAGATATTATAATGCTAACGATAGAATTTTTAAATGCTATGTTAACGGTAATAATAAAATCTACGCTTTTCTTAACAATATAGTATAGCTACTGTAAAATATGTAATTCAAATTTACTTCGAATTAATAGGATAAAATTGTGCATGAACATAATTATTATTATAAATTTAAGATCTTTTTATCTGTTATTCGTTTTGTGTGTGGTGCAATGAGACACAGCTTTTTTCATATGTTTTGCTCCCTGATATTTAGTCCATTCTTTGCTGAAATACCTATTTTTACATCAGTATTATTAATTTTTTAGTTCTTCGTTAAATGAATGGGAATAAGAAGAATAAATGAAAAAAAAAATGAAATATCTTTGAAATGGTCACATAAAAGTAACAGGTGTACTGACCCTGAGTAGCCTTACTCACACTCAAATACCGCGCGGACATCATTTGTGCTTTCCGGTTTATGCCTGGCGGGAAATATGTAGGGTAAGCCCTTTGAAGGGTTCCGCGAGAGGGGGAAAAAGTCTTGGCGACGTTGGCGATTATTTTTAACAAGAAGAAACTCAACTTGGAAGACAGAACTTTTTGAGCGTCAGAAGTGATTGGAAGGTAACCGCTGCTGATAAATTACGACGCTGGAACTAAGTTGGGGTAAGTTGACTTGATTTCTTTACTGGGGGTATTGTATGATGAAATGAAATTTCTTAAATGGGGTTAAAGAGCTGTTAATGATCTTGGTAAGGATTATTAAGTTTCTGTAAGAGAAAAAAACATTTGTTGAGATCTTTTGGCCGAAAGATTCAAAGTTAACTTTTGAGGGAATGTCAACGCTTCGCGACGATAAACACAAACAGGTTTTTCGGAAAGCCGTTCTTAGAATTTAAAACTTTTCAGACAGCCGATTGAAATGGAAATTGATGATAAAGCGATACTTTCGGATGCAATTGTTTTACATCTTGCTGGTGCATGAAGTTGTTTCTGTGTCATTCGATCTTTATTTACCTTTCTCTTTCAAGCTGAAGATTATTTGATGTTTTTTGACGAAAGCACGCTTGTGTGTGTGTGTGTGATTGTATTAATAGGAATTCCTTCCTTTTAAGAATTTTGAATTATATTAATTTAAAAAAGTTAAAGCAAATAAAAAAACTCCAGAAAAGTTAAATTTATATTAGTCAAATAAACTTTAGTTTTAGGAGTTAATTTGTTTAAATTAAAATGCATGCAAACCGTTTCAATTTGCAAATTATTTTTACTATCATTTTCTTCGAAAACTTCAAAGCAAATTGCTAGCCATTAAAACAATATGGAGCAAAGAAGAAAAAAAAGAAAATTAAACACATAAATGGGAGTAATTGTTTTGAAGGAATCGTACTGTGATGAGTAAGAAAAGCACTTAGCGATAATAAATTCACTTAGCTTTTTAATTGATATATATACGTATCCTGTTAGAATTATTTATTCACCGTATGGTTGAGTGGAAATAGGTTTCCATTTAAAATATGTTTCAGCTATATTTATTCTGTTAAAGAGTTTATTTTTTTAAAAATAAGCTTTGCTTAACTTGATTGATATGAAGTATTTTAACTCTGTTTTCCTTGTTCATTTCTGTGATAGTAAATTAGCTGTAAGAGGACGGATGCGAAACACACTGTTTTAAACCAGACCTAAGTCATCATCATTATTTAAAGTAACCATTTAAAATGTTTTATGAGTTGTTACTCAATTTTTTTGCCATTAGGTAACACATGTTTACAAACAACTTCTTTCGACACCCCGGCTTTTTCTCTCTGCGTTTCTTAAATGTGATTAGGATCTGTGCTTTTGTTATTACTCTAAGACTGTTATTCCAGTAATAAATGAAAGTTGTACGATATTCAAACTGGATTTTCTTAAAAGGAACTCTAAATTGTTAAAAAATACAATTCGTTGATGTGGAAAATTCATTTATCACATTGCATGCGGATCGTGAATTTCGCCGGAGTTGGATCATTTAGCAACATCACAATAAATTGATAATTATTCGTTTTCTTTGACGAAACTTCTTTTTATTTCGCTATTTGTTCGATACCTGCTTTCCACCATTTATTTATTCAATTTGTACTTTTACGTGATCCGCGCTCTAGTGACAGACCATTAAAAGTGTAAAAATGCGTTTCTCGCATCGAAGGTGTTAACTAGAAAAAAGTTATTAAGTGTTGGAACAAATGGTCATCAAATGTTTCTCTTCTGCTAAAGCGTAATAAGGCAAAAGAGAAAACTTTTAATTATACTACTTTTCATGAATGTATTAAAACTCGAATGTATTATGTTGTGTTTAGCTGTCAAAGAGTATTAAATCCATGCAAAAGTTTCGTAAGACTGATTTGTGTCCTAAAATCTATTACATAGTAAATGCAAAGTAAATTGCGTTAAAAATTCGCTAAAATCTGAAATTTCTAATGTCCTTTGTATACTAAACTCAAATTCATTACATACATTCTTTGGTTTGTTTTTGATTATCATTCGAAACACAGAACGGAATCAAGTCATCGAACTTTCTATCGCCACGACCTGTCGAGTTGTTTTCAATTTCGAGGGACGATAAGCTTACGCCCTCAAATTTCAGAGATGAATGGTTTCTGCACACATTCTCCAAAATAAGGGGAAACCTTTTCAGGAATGCGGGAGTCCCCTTCCCCTCTTTCAACTTAAACAACATACGTGACTCGCACGTTTCTCTGCTATTTTGCTGCAAAATTCCTTTGGCTTCCTCAAGCTTCAGCATAGAAAATAGAAAAATGCCGTGAGAAGAATATATTTTATTCTAAATTTTTACAGCTTCAATGACTTTCCTCAAAGTTATTTAAAATTCTTTTTGTTGAATACATATTACACTGAATATATAGTCATACTAATATGTGCACGATTTTAAAAAGGATGTTATTATCATGTTTTACATCTGACCAGTTTCAAATACAGAAAATAAAAGTAATGGAATATCAACTTACAACATTTTGTTTATAATCATATGAATCTTTGCGTGTCCCGAAAATCGTTTTAAAGAAATACTGTTATTTAATTGAGGGGGTTCAATAAAGGAAACGCGAATTTACCGTTTTCATAATTATTGCTACATTTTTGAAGGATTTTTCTAATTGCAGCTGTTTGTACAAGCAAATAAACACCATATGTTCGTTATTAGTGCTGAATTTTTAAACACAATGGTTGCGAAACAAGTATTTGCAATAATTTCAAATACCGTATCCTTATAATTGCCAAATGCGTAACTTAATATTAGAGACAAATATTAAATGTATAAATTTATTTAAACTACAACTGAATATTTTTTCCATTTTTATTGAAAAATTTAGAAATGGAATTAGGCTGTTTCTAGAAACATTTGTTGGTGATAAACTTACTTTTTTCATTGCCTAGTGTTATCACAAATGCGTATATCTGGTTATAATCAATTTAATTTAAGGCTGTAGCTCAAGAGAGAGAGCTCATTTTTTTATATCAAATTCTAAAATCCAATGGTACTTTAATATTTATCATGGAAGTTATTTCTGCTGTTTATTTGCATTTCAATTTTCAAATTTTGACTTATCGTATGTTTTGAATTAGTTACTACTTTTTAAATAGGTAATGTTTTCGTATATAAAATTAAAATATAAAACTAATAGGAAATTAGAATTTTTTTTCTTAACGTCTTTTGAAATATTTGTATGGAATAGAAGCGATTTATAATTTGAAGAGTCCATAAAAGGATAAGAGATGAGTCTTCAGAATCCAGCTTGTTATAAATAACATTGCGAATACTACAAAAATAAATAAAATTTTTGGAAATGTCACTTCGAAATTTGAGAAATTGATTTATGGAATTAATATTTAGTATATGTCCTGAATGGGTCCTGTATCGAAATTCTTGAGAGGGGGGAGGGGCCTTTTTTTTGGAAAGGGGAACTCTGTTAATTGAACAATTAATAACGTTTTATGAAAATTTGCTTACACATGATGGTGCCCCTGTAGCTTTGGGGCCCGTATCATTGATACAGCGGTAGCTTTGTTCGTGTAGAACGTAACACATATTTATTTTTTTCTACTATATATTCACTATTCATTTCATTCAATAAATCAATTTCTTAAAGTTCGATGTGAGAGGCCTTTACCTGTGTGATAAGAATATTTCTAATTATTTGTTAAGATGATTGTGAGCTGTGTGTTTGATTTTGACCCGCATATGCTATTGATTTAAATAAACGAATCCTTCGATTTTATATGAAAAACATCTTTAATATCATATAGGGGTTTTGCAGGGAAAAAAATAAATGTTTATTTAATAATTTTATATTCATGCAGTTATAATTTATTGCTAACCCTTACGGAAAAAAAATTAGCACTCTTAAATTATACGTTTTCTCATTAACACAATACAACAGTTCCGTAAAAAAAAAAAAAAAAAAACCTTAGTTGCATTTTTTAAAATGTAAGATTTTTTTTAGAGTTTTCTAATTATTACATGTGTTAAAAAATGTAACTACTTTTTCAAAATTATATATATGTACATTTTTTTAATGCATCTTGTAAATGTTACTTTCTTATGTTAAACTTACTATGCAAATACGATAAAAAAAAGAACAGTAAAACATATAATACTTACTATATATTTTACTTTCTTATGCAAAATGCTAGAGAAATCGTTAGAAATTATTTTTAAGACCAGTACAATTAAGAAATGTGTATTAAATTTTATGATGATTCCATATTGTTGATAATATAAAAAAATGCTATTATCCAAATAAAATCACTTGAAGTTCAAATACTTGGAAAGCAAATCTAAAAATTTATTTTAAAAAGTTAGAATAACAGGTATTTATTTACATAATAAAATATTAAATTAACTTTGAATATAGTTTATTTCGTTGATCCGGTACACATTCTAAGGCAAAATAATGTACAGTTCGAATGTAACATATGTTTTCTGCATTTAAGATTAAACATTCTATTTAAATTCACAGTCACAAGAAATATTTGTGGAATATTTTATTTTGTCCATGTATTGCCGTTAAAATCATAAAAAGTTCGAACACTTACAAATCTGAAAATTGGCGTTAATTCTTAAGAAAGTATGAATATGACTATACATGCTTAAGTGTTAAATTTAATTTTAATTGCTTATATCTTTGATCATAAGTACAATTTTAAGACAGATTGATTTAAGTCGCGCTTCGAAGCAACACGAGGGTTATCAGTTGCGGGCAGAATACATATTCTGTTATCTGAATAAACATTTTTATTAAAAAAAATAATTCCAATTAAAAAATAATGTATTTAAAAATTCATGCATTTAATAATCAGTGCTTTGAGGGTAATAATTTATATCCTTTTAAGGCATACAATTATCCCCAAAGTGAATTTTGCCAAAAATTGACAAATGGTTTTTATAATTTTGTTTTATGGACCATTTTATTAGCTTTGTAAAAATATCAAATTTATTATTTTCCGTTTACTAGAACAAAAACTACAAGTGTTTTAGTAAAGGCAGATGTCATTACTTTAAGCAACATGTCATACTTTAAAACGCGTTTTACTTGAAATGTGGTGTTTTTTTTAAATGCTCACACGGGCACAGCGATTGCTAAAAAAAGTCTTGAAAATAGTTAACTGATATTTTTTGTATAACAGTAGAAGTGTTTAACCTTCATATTTATCAATCACTGTTTTATTACAAAATTTACAGTCCCTTATGTTAATATAATCACTGTTATTTTAAGCAATTTCATATAATAACTAAGATAAAGTGTTCTAGTTTTTGTAAAAATTAAAATATCTCTTTTCCTGAAGGTCATTAAAAAATTAACAACATAGCAACACATCAGAATTGAAAAATTGAAAATTTGTTCATAAACTTTTGGTACAGAATGGGCCGCGTTTATGTTATTTTTTGTAAATTTTTACCAATTTTAATCCCCATATCTTTATTTTTCTTTTAAAAAAAGTTGTCGGAAGTAGTCGGATACCTTAAAACATTGCAAAAAACAATAGCATAACATTCGTAAATGACATATTACAAGTAGAAAATCATAAGCAAATACACTGCGAGAAACGATCTTCAAAACTGAGAGCAAACAGCTCACTTTTGAGTACTTCACATTCTCAAAATAGCTCCGATGCACGCTTACTCAAATCTGAGAATCGCATATTCTCATATGGAGACACAAGTACATTCTCATTTTTGAACCTGTTACGGGATCAAATTTTTGAGAATGAAAGATCGATATGAGTATATAATGCACTCATATTTGAATTTGTTAATGTATCAAATATGAGTTAAAACAATAAAATGAGTATGTATAGCATTTATTTTCGGTACTGTTGTATCTAATATGAATTTTTAACAGAAAAATATTTATTAACCCAAATCTTAAGGGATTTAAAAATGTGATACCTGAGTTGTAAATTTTCACTTTCTACATCTTACGTATTATTTTATTTTCATTTCATGAAATTTTTACACTTAACTTCGAAATCAAAATTCATTTTACGTTTATTGTGTGTAACAAAAAGGTACTCGCATATTATCGCGAAAGTGCCTAAGTTAAAGATAACTCGCCAAATTGGCAGTAACGATTTCGCATGTGTCCTACGCGCTGAATTAGCAACCATGTACTTCGTTTTATATAATGTCGCCAATACGGTGGCGAGAATAAGCAAGTATCGACAAAAAATATTACTTTTCGAGAAAAAAAATGCAACTATTATTGATCACAAACTGCATGTCTTCCAACTTTTACCGCAAATATAAATCTTTGAAAACTGCAAAAATGAATTCGATGTAATAGTTAAACAAATGTGTATGCATTTTGAACTAGTTCCAGAAGCAATTTGATTCATTATTTATATTTATGTTTCTCTAGAAGCATTATATTGTTTCCTTAAAATCATATACAAGCAGAAAATTAACTTTTATTTAAAAAAAATTCAGCCCTTCAATAATAAGTTATTAGAAAATATCTAGGAAACATTATGATAAATAACAGATTTTTCTAAGTAAAAATTTCAAAACAATGCCAGAAAGAAATAGCTTTTTTACATATTATGTAACCTGAAGAAAAAAACCTTTTGACTAAAGTAACACTCATTAGGCCCAGGTGTGTAAGTACTCTTTATATAAATTGTTTTGTTTAAATAGAAACATCTATCCACATGGAAATAAAGAAAATGCATTGCTATATTACAAACTAAGCTCATTTTTTGTCAAAGCAACTGATTTTACACTTTCCTATCACCAAAGAAAACAAATATAATAGTTTTTAAGTTAATGTTTTTTTTTTAAATTAAAATACTTAAAAATTTTAGTCTTTAGAAGAATGTAAAAACAACTCTAACAGTACATTTTTGCATTAACAAAACATTTAGTTTTAACCTAATGGAAAGAGCTTTTAGAGAAGTTTTCAGCACCCATTCAGAAGAAAAAAATAACATCATAAGGACCAATAGAATCATAATTTAGCAATTTTACTTGCTGTACAGAATTTTATTTTCAATACCTTTTTCAATTATTCACTGTTAACAAGAAAAATAAAACAAACCAAAATCATATTGCTGAAATATTTATTCTGGAAATTGTACACATACATATATACATAAAAAATAAACAAGAATATAAGTAAATTTTTTTTTTATAAACACTATCTAATCCATATTATAGTCAACTCCATCCTTATTTGTGCAGAACAGATTATGTTTTAGTGTAATATACATTGTAAATATAGGAAAGTGTGTAACAGTACATAAATAAACAACTTTTAAATTTTTTTATCAAATTATGTCTTTGAGTTACAAAATGTGAGTGAAAATGCCTTTCAAACAGTGTTGTTTCAAATAAATTACATGTTAGGATATGCGAGTCATCTAAATTATTTACTGCAGAATTTATAGATAGCTGGTTCTGAAAGGAATTTTGAAAGTTCTCATTAGAGTAAAATTTTTACAAAGGTTGTTCATAATTATATAGTTTTCGAAATGACTATCTACAAAATTTAGCATAACACATGTAGTGATATGCTATGCCTGTATGAGTATTTAGAACATAATGACAAAAAAAATTCAGAGCTATATCAAAATTTAAAACAAATTATGAGTGGAAACATTAAAAATCAAGATTTGTAGTAACAAGCAGAAATGAAATTAGTGCAAATTAAAAATAAAGCATTCATAATTTAGAAACAAGATAAAAGATTTAAAAAATACAATTTTTATAATATTGCACGTCTACCTGAATTTCACATTTATAAAAACAATAGTTAAAAAAATACCACACATTGGAACAATATATACAGGAACTAATTTGCTATCAGTACACTACACATTAACATCTTTTAGAAGTGGTTTTGAAATCGCTGCAAAAATTTTGGCATCAATCAATGATGATGGTCTCCCACTAAGAACTCAACATGACAATAATTTAAAAGATTGGCTTATTCCTGGCAAAAAAGGAATTACATTAAGAAGCAAAAACATAAGTACTTTTTTTTATAGAAAACCAATTAGAAAAATATGAATGCCAGGATTTAAAGAAATAGAACAAAAGGTATTTAGAAATGCCAAGAAAAAAGCAGAAAAAAATAAAATTGAAAATGGAAAAATAATAACTGCATATAAAAGAGTGGGGTGCTCATATCAATTGTTATAATTTCTTACTAGTTCTATTCCAAAATGCAGAGTTAGTGTAAAAATGTAGTACAGAGGACCCCACGCCTTTACCCACGATGACATTAATTTTCTAGTTAATCATTTTATTCTTATATAAGATTTATTTCTTACTTTTTAGTTTGATAAAAAAGCATGTTTCTTAAAACTATAATTTTAAATTAATTGTGGTTCAAATACGTCAGACTGAACAAATTACGTATTATCACAACAGATGCCAAATCTAATAATAACACACCAAGTTGGCAACCCTGATTGGTAATTGCGTCTTATTGCAACCTATTAGCGATATTATATGAAATGGGAAGCACCTGGCAGCCAATCAGTGTGTACCACACATAGGAAATCGGGGTGGCCAACTCAGCGAGTTATTTAGAGTCAGCGATTGTTGCAAAAATACACAAGTACCCTCCGAGTTCCTGTGTGTTGAACGTGCTGAATTGGCAAACAGGTGCTTTGTTTCATATAATGTCACCAATTGGTTGTGATAATACGTAAGTACCAAGATTTATGTTTTTTCACTTGTGTACAACATACCTGCATACAGGAGTTTTTTGTACCCAAGCTGTATTAATTTTTGGTACTTTCATAATATTGCAACCATATTGGTGAAATTATATGTAATACAACACATGGTAGTCAATCTGGCGCATACGACACATGCAAAATCAGGGTCACCAACTTGGCACGTTATCTTGAACATTGGCATTGTTGTGGTAATATGTATCGTAAAATCTGGTTGGTGTATGGTGCAAACTTTTAACACAAAAAATAAG